>PVIA01005408.1:0-115770 GCA_004024845.1 Tonatia bakeri
AGAATATTAACAAGTTTGGGCTTAATCATAAAAAGAAGCGGGGGTGTCACATGGTCCAATCTCTTTCAGAAGGCTCATGGCAGCTCTTATGGGGAATGGGTATAAAGGGGCAGGAGACAAGGGCAGGCAGTTAAACAGTTATTCTGGAGAAGAGGCCTGGCTAAGACAGGGGTAGTGGCAGATGGCATGGACAGGAGTGGATGGAATTGAGAGCAGAGCAGACAGGACAAGGAGGCCCCAAGGACAGGATTCTGTCCTGTGGGACAGTATGTATGACCGGTGAGGACAACATGGAGCTGGATGGGGGAGGGGCCAGCCGCAGGTGATGAACTTGGTTTTGGAGTTTGAGATGTCTGTTGGTCACTGGAAGGGCAGCTGACTGTGTGTGCCTGGTACTCAAAAGGGAGGATGTGGGCTTTCAAGGTGATGGATCTTCACCACCTAGAAGCGGGGTGTCCTTCAAACCAAGGCCTGGATGGGGTGCTACAGGAGACCAAGAAGGCCCAGTGAGCCCAGCACAAAGCCCCAGGAACCCAGTATGATGTATAGAATCAGCTGGGGAAAGGGAGAAACTAGAGGCAACTGAAGAAGACTAGCCAGAGAGACTGGAAGTCACTCACACTGCTAGAGAGGGAGCCAGGAGTTTGCAGAGTCTGACCTTGCAGGAGAGGCAAGAACTTAAAAGGGTCCAAACCACCACCCTGGCTTCCATAGGTCTTTACAGTCTGGCTCCTAGTTCCCCTTCCAGCCTCCAGTTTTCCCAAATCCCCTGTACCCACATCACAACCAACTTGAGGGCTGCCTCTAACAGTCACAAAATGGAGATAGACCAAAAATGAGAGGGCATTGTACATAATAAAGTTCTTTTTAAAAATTTATTATTTTTTAATTTTTTCCATTATTGATGTACATTTATTTATTTTTAAAAAATTTATTGCATAATAAAGTTCGAATTGTATGTATGTGTGCAATGTGTGTGTACAATGTGTGTGTGTGCAGGTATTGTATCTGTCCGTGCTGTGGGTTGTGATTTAAAACAGTCGAGCCTCGGCCCGGTGACTTCCTTCGTTGGAGCATTGTCCCAGACCCCAAAAGGCTGCACGTTTGATGCCCCATCAAGGCACATACCTAGGTTGTGGGTTCCATTTCCGGTCAGGAAGCATGAGGGAGGCGACTGATCGATGTTTCTCTCTTCCTTCCTCCTTGCTCTCTGAAATCAATAAGCATATCCTGGGGTGAGGATTTATTAAAAAATGGTTGAGAGACTCTTTGTTCCACCCTGTTATTCCTTTGCATGTGCCTGGGATGCCTTTGCCCTCTTTTCCACCTGACAAGCCCCTAACTCATCCTTCAAGGCCCACCCAAATGGGAACTCATCTGAAAAGTCTTCCTTGACTAACCCTCCTCCTGTCCTAGGCACTTGAGTCTCTTCCTCCTTCACACATTCATCAAACCCTCACTGAAGATGAAGATGAAGGCATTCCAGGCTTTGCACTGGGTATGGGATACAGCAGGAAACACAGCAGACAGAACCCCCTCCTTTGAGGAGAGCACATTTTAATGCATGTCTTCCCTGTGCTCCACGACCCCTGAGCTGGTCATCGCAGAGCCCTTCCCACATGATGTCTGGGCTCATGGCCTGCCCTCCTCCCTTACCACCCAAGCTCCCTGCCAAGAGAACCCTGGGTCTCTGTATCCCAGCACCCAGTGTCAACTGAGGACCATGGCTTGATAAAAAGATCATAGACTTTGGGGTCAAATTAGCCTAGGACTGAGTCCCAGCTCTGCCACTCAATAGCTGCATGATCCAGGGCAGTTTTATTTTTTAAAGTTTTTGGGCTTTCTCTGGGGTTAATAATTTTCGATGATTCTATCTTTTACTCAGTTGGGAGATCCCCCGGTGGGGGACCTGTATCTGACTCATTCCAGGACCCCAAACCAGGTTTGGATAACTGGACACATCTCTTCAGCGGGTGCTGTTCCAAGTTCAGGCACACGTGCATGCCCGGGACACGGCACAGCGGGCCAGGGGCTTCGACTCCTTCTGCTGGACACAGAAGGGGAGGTGGCCAGGGTTCCGAGAACCACACTGATAATCATTCACAACCTGCACTGAGCCCTGCTCATTACCAGACCCTGCTGTAAATGCAAGCTCTGAGGGGGTTCAAATCCCAGCTCCAACCTTTGTTAGTTCCATGACCTTGGGGAAGTTACTGAAATCTCCCCTAGCCTCAGTTTCCTCGTGTGTAAACTGGGAATGATAACAGTTTCTTCTGCTTAGGGTTGTGAGGTTTGAGATGCTCCATGTCAAGGGCTTAGAACGCTGCCTGGAAATGGTGAGTGCTGTGTCTGTGTTTGTAACGTTGAATTCATGGGAACACTGCAGCCACCACTTGGTGTCACCACCCATCAGGAAAGGATGTCCCTGTTGGAGACCGTTTCCACTGATAGATTCTGAGGCTGGAGTCATAGAGTATTTGTAATTGCTTCTTTAGTTTTCTTCATCTGTGCTTCTAAGAAAACTTCAGCAACACGAACCAGAGGAAAACCTTTTATTACTAAAGTACCTGGAGCTGCCGGAGGCAGCTGGGAAGAGTGGAGATTCCCAGGCGCTAGGCGCCCAGTGACTTGCATCTGGGGAAGGCTGTTGAAACACTGTGGGCCCTTTCAGCATCGGAGAACACTGGGCACGTGCAGCATGGGGCAGAAGCTCTAGTGTGGGAGCCAGGAGAGTGAGAGTCTCCTCTGAGCTTTGTCATTACTGTATGGCTCTGAGAAAGTCCCTGAAATGTAACTTCTCAGATCCACCTTCCGAGGCCACTCAGTCTGAAGTAGCCTCATCTCCAGCTACCTCCTCTCCCATCATCCACTTCACCCCCCCACCCCGCCCCCGCTCAGCACTGGCCACTGCAGGGAGGCCTGCTTTCATCTCTGCACCCACTCTCTCTGTCTCGTCTGCGCCTGGCACTGGAAGGGAGAGCCATGAGGTCAGGCTAGCACAGTGTCCTGGCCACCACCACAGCTCAGCTCACACCGGAAGCTGTGAGAGAATGTAGCTTGCTGGGGAACTTTGCTGGTGTGGCCAGAGAAGGCCCCTCTGAAAGGGAGGTGTGTGCTGAGAACTGAGTAACAAAAACACCCTTTAAAATTCCTTCTCCTCTGGAAGCCATCCCTGATCAACTCCTCAACCCGGGATGCTGGTCTCCACAGCCTGGGTGCTGCCCCTGTCACAGCAGCATCGCCCTGAGGGTTGGCCCGCCCCCTCCCCCGACATGAGCACCTCCAGAGGCCCACGCCTGACACTGAGGTGACACTCACAGGATCCGGGATAACCAGCCCACGGAGAGCAAAGCGTTAGGAGGAGGAGGAGTGGGAAAGAAGTTCACAGAAGCCGTTCAGAAGTTGATAGCCGAGCCTGCAGATGTCTTTCCACAGACGTGGGAAACTGCTCATGTCACCTGTGTCAGAGAAGGGCAGTGACACAGTGACATGTGGGTCTTCACAGGCAAGGTGAGCCTCTGTTCCTTGTGGCTGGGAGGCAGGAGTCGGATTAAGCTAGCCTCTGCCAGACTCACCATGGGATCCCGGGTGAGCCCTTTGCCCTCTCTGGCCTCCATCATTTGTACAATGAGGAGTTAGTGACTTGCATCCAGAAGGAGGCTTAAGACCTGAAGCCTGATTTGCATTACGAGTCTAGAACCTGATGGTTTTATTGATGAGAATTCATGTCTCTGTGGGGAGCATGAGGAGGGGGAAGGCAGTGACAGTCCTGGCTTCCTGCTTCGGAGTGGCACGCTGCAGCCACAGAAAAGGCAAACTCCCATTTCAAATCCCATCTCTGGCCGTGTGACTTTGAGGAAGCAACTTATCTGCAAGGTTCCATTTCTCACCTTTAAAGTAGTGGTGCTCTTCTTCATGCAAGGTCCCTGAGAAGTCCCCTCTGGAAAGCACCTGGAGCCAGTGGGAGCTCTTAGATAGACTGAATGCTCCAGCCCACTTGGCCTCACTGACCACTGTCCAGCTGACCCTAGGCCTCTGGTCACCCTGGGAGGAAGGTGCTGATCACAATCCCACCCCCAAGGACTTCCTCAGGATAATCTGTCCTGGGTGATTCATCTTTTGAGCTGGGTCCTTCCTCTGAGGCCTGAAATATTTCCCTCCCTTCACCATTTCTGGTCAGGCCTGTGACCCCCACCATGTGACTTCCTTGAGAACTTATCCTGGAACCCTTGCCTGCCTGCCGAGCCTCCAGTCCCTGGCTAGTGACCCATTCTGGGCCTGACATACCAGGGGTGGGGGGCTCAGGAGGGGAGGAGGAAGCCCACAGCTTGCCGTGCTAGGGAAAAGTACATCCCTCCATCTAGCCCCCACGTTGGCCCAGCCACCCCTCAGCATTTAGCAGCCTGGTCTTCTGCCATACCTGCTGGCCTGGCCTGGCCTGAATATCATGGACACGCACATACCCGAGGGAGGAGGCTTCTGGGCTGCAGGCCAGGGCAGAAGGGTTGGCCAGCACACTCCTAAAACTTACAGAAGCCACCTTTTTCTGGAGCCAAAAACAGCTCTTTGGAGAAAGGGGAGATGTGGGCACACAATCCAGTTCCATTGAGGACTTGCTGTGTGAATTTGGGCAGGTGAGGCTACCTCTCTGAGTCTTAGTTTCCCTGATTTTAAGTAGAAAAACACCTCCACCTTCAGTTGTTGTGAAGATTGCATAAGGTAATACAATACCGATGCCTGGGCCTCTTTAGCATTTTCTTGTTTGGGAAACTCTTTATCTCTCATTTGATTATAAATGTTATCCTTGCTGAGTGAGCAATCTGGGTTGTAGAACTGTGCTTTTCACCACTTTGAATATTTTGTGCCAGTTCCTTCTGGTCTGCAAGTTTTTCTTGAGAAATCAGCTGACAGTCCAGTGGGAGCTCCATCGCGTGTAACTATCTGCCTTTCCCTTGCTGCTTTTAAGATGCTCCCTTTGGCCCTGATTTGCATGTCTCAGTGGGTTGGACATCACCCCACAAACTGAAAGATTGCTGGCTCAATACCATCTTGTGTTGGGGTCCAGGTCCCCAACTGAGGTTGTGTGAGAGGCAACCAATTGATAATTCTCCCCCACATTGATGCTTTTCTCTGTCTCTTCCTCTCTCTCTAAAAAATAAATAAGTAAGATCTTTTTAAAAATTAAAAAAGGCTCGTGGCTGCATGGTTAGGCTACATTCTATGCCAGTACTGACCGTAGCTATGACTGGCATGCAGTCACCTGATGGGAGTCACAATGCAAGCTGAGACCACTTGCCATTTGTGCAGGCCTGGGTCCACTTAGCAAGAGGTACAGGAGCACACTGAGGCCAGCCATTGCTTGTGTGAGGAATTTTAAGGAAGTCTGCATCCTGAGTCAAGGCAGGCTGCTCGCTGTGTGAAAAGGTACCGGAAGCTGGCCAGGCCACGTGTGTGTTTTGGGTAGGATGGCATCTTGGAATTGCCAGAGAAAACAGTGTTATTCAGATTAATAGAGAGCTCAGCTTTGGTGCCCACCCACCCTGGACCAGCTGGGTTTGGGGGAGAGCACAAGGGAACGATGGCACCTGCCAGAACTTCTATCTGTCCGTGGATAGAGCTGCCCTGACCCCAGCTCCTCCAGTCCTCACGCTGAGGTTAGTCCATTTGATTCCTCCCCATACATCCCTGGTGCTTTTTGAGCTGCTGCCCCAACACTCGAGCCCAGAGTGAGTGAGTTTGTCATCAACTGAGTGCGTGTACGGATCCTGGAAGAGGAACTCCTGGGACTCCAGCAGCCCTTTATCTCACTTGGATGTTATCCGGATGTTGCAGCCAGATGTTATCTCGTCCTGGTGTGGGGAGCCTTGTTCTGTGGCCCCTGGTGTGGGGCTGGGGCCTTCCCCACCTCAAGGGGACCTCCACACCTGAGATATCCCTCCTGTTTCTTAATTGCCACACCATGGGTTTGGGATCTGCCTTTTATGTCTCTGCCCCTCCTACCTGTCTCATCTTGGTTTCTTCTTCATATTTTTTAGTCATGGGAATTCTGTCAGCTAATGTTTACATGGTTCTCAATGATGGTTGTTTTATAACTTAGTTGTCATTTTGATGTGGTCATGGACAGAGGTGAGTACAGTGTTCATCTACTCTGCCATCTTCACCAGAAGTCTGTACACTTTCTGTTTGTCAATCATACCTCTATGAAGTGTTTTAAAAATAACCCAGTTTGCTCTGGCTGGTGTGGCTTGGTTGGAGCTTTGTCCTGGAAACAAAAGGCTGCAGGTTCGATTCCTGGTCAGGGCAAAGCCTAGGTTGTGGGTTTGTTACCAAGTCCAGGCACATATGATTCCTGGTCTGGGCACACATGGGAGGCAACCAGTTGGTTGGTTCTTCTCTCTCGCATTGATGTTTCTCTTCCTCCCTTTTATTCTCCCTCCCCCACCACCCAAAACCAATGAAAGAAAAATGTCCTCAGGTCAGAATAAAAAAATTAAAAAAAAAACAGGCTACATCTGTGTAATAGATCATTATGCATCTGTAAAAAGAGTGAGTATAGTCTTTATGTCTCAAGTGATTTCCAATAACATTTTAAGGTTCGAAAAACTGCAAAAAAAATGGCACTGTGTATTGCACTTAAGAAACCATGGGTTTCTTAACCCTGGCTGTTGTGGCTCAGTGGACTGAGTGCTGACCTGCGAAACAAAGGGTCACTGGTTTGATTCCCAGTCAGGGCACATGCCTGGGTTGCAGGCCAGGTCCCCCAGTAGGGGGCGCTTGAGAGGCAACCACACATCGATGTTTCTCTCTCCCTCCTTCCCCTCTCTCTAAAAATAAATAAATAAAACATAAAAAACAAATAAACCATGGGTCCAGAGATTATGCCCTAAATTTTCAGATAGTGTAATAAGATTCCTATAACTTTTTATGTTTGTGTTTGTTTATGAAAATAACACAAACAGTGGCAAATTTTCTATTGTCTGAGAATATCACAGAGCTTCCCCTTTGAAAGTTCATGATATTGATGTGATTCTCTCCTGGAAATTGGGAGGGATCTGATACTTTTGTCCATGTCTGGTATTCATCTGGCAGCCTTTAGAGAATGACATAAGCTCATAATATCCACATGGATGGTGTGTATGGTGCTTCTCTTCCTATACTTTTGCCCCATTTCCTTTGTAGAGCGCAGCATATCTGGCTAACCCGTTTTAAAGAAGTCAGGCCTTTCATCACCTCCTCCTATGATGCCTCTCTGTGAGTATACAGGTGGGCAAAGTCCAGGCTGTAGAAGCTGCATTACCTATTGATAGGTAGGTAATGCTACCTATTGATAGCTATTTTCTTTATTCCGTGATATGACATCAGCCAGGTAACCTCTGTGATTGTGACTGGACTTTTCTATAGTATGGTCTTAACTGTCCCACCTAACAGTATTATTGGAAGAGGAAGCTGAAAATAAGATGCAGTTTTTACATCAGTCTTTTTGAGTTGATCGTTTTATCCCCTTCAGCATTTTCTTCATGCACTAAACTCTATGCTGAGTTGTATTTTTATAAGTCATAGGAATCTTTATCCCCTCAACAGTCATCACAAAAAAGTTACAAGCAGCTCCTACCCTGTTGAGGTCCACCTTAACCCCTCATACACCCAAGTGACCATGATACCTGTCTTCACCTTCCATATCTCCACTGGCAAAACCTGGAGGACACTAACAAAGGCTTGCCGACTGACTACTGACAGTCTAGCCTTCCAGCGGCTAAAGGGTTGGATCATGTGATTCTTCAGACAGGTGAGTTTGCTGTATTCTAATCACCTGGCTTAGAGTACAACAATGCTAGCCCCAATCTGTTCAAAGCTTTTAGAAGGTCCTTTTTGGGTAAATATCCTCCCCCTTTTTTCTTTATTTTTTTTTTTTAGTTAGCAAATACATTCAAGATCACTAAGTGGGAAAGGAGGAAAGCCACCCCAACTCCCATCATTTAATTATAAGCACTGTTATTACGGGGCACATTTCTCTCCAGTTCTATTTTTGTGCATTATTTGCACAATGGAATCACACCAAGTATTTTGAAAAATAAATTTCTTCTTTCACTTTTAGTATACAGCATTAGTCTGCCCACAAGCCTTTATAAACTCTTTAACAATTTGATGACTATATGGTAATATTTTATTTAATGCCTTCTTTAAAGTTTTTTTTCAACATTTTGGATTATATCCATAAGATGTTTGTATGAAACTGAATCTTAAATTAAAAGGTATAACAATGCTATACATTGTGAATTGCTATTAAGATGGTAACTTTTCTATTCCACGTGGTTAGTTTTCTTTTTTTTGTCTTTACTTATTAAATAAACACTGTATTTCTTGTATTATTTATATATTTTCTACTTTTTAATTTAATCTTTATTGTATTTTTTCCATTACCATTTAGTTCCCTTCACTTCATTACCATTATACACCTGCCCCCTGCAATCACCACACTGTTGTCCATGTCTATGAGTCCTTTTTCTTTTTTGCTCAATCCTTGTTTTAAAGTGCTATCTCCTAATTCCAATACCAGGAAAATCAGTTGACCTGCTTCTAGTAATTGTGTTTTATTTCGATTATAAGTAAGCCACAGGGTCTCATTTTGTCACGTCTAATAGTTCTTTTTAAATTTTTTCCATTTTTTTCAATTATAGTTTGCATTCTACATTATTTAGTATTAGTGTCAGGTGCACAGCACAGGGGTTCGACAGTCACGTAGTTTACACAGTGTCCCTCGGATGCGTCCAGTAGCCACCTGGCCCCGTGCACGGTTATTGCAGTATCACTCAGTGTATTCCCTATGCTGTGCTCTACATCCCTGTGACTACTGGGTAACCACCAATCTGTCCTTCTCAGTCCCTTCACATCTTTCCCCCACCCCCTCCACCCCTCTCCTCCGGCAGCCATCAGTCTCTTCTCTGTTTCTAGGAGTCTGTTTCTGTTTTGTTTATTTGTTTACAATGTTCTTTAGATTGCACATTTATGTGAAATCATATGGTATTTGTCTTTCTCTGACTGACTTACTTTACTTAGCATAACACCCTCTGGGTCCATCTGTGCTGTTACAACTGTTAAGGTTTTGTTCTTTTTGAGGCCGAGTAACATTTCGTTGTAAATATGTACCACAGCTTTTTTATCCAGTTGTCTCTTGTCGGTTTTATGGTTTTGAATCTTATGTGGAAGTTTTTTCTCCATTCTGAGTTTATTCTTGTATAAGGTGTAAGAAGATGGTCTAGTTTTAATTTAGTTTTGCATGTATCTGCTCAATTTTTCAAATGCCATTTATTAAATGGATTGTTCCTATCCCATTGTATGTTCTTGCCTCCTTTGTCAAATATTAATTGACCATATAGGTATAGGCTTATTTCTGGGATTTCTGTTCTATTCCGTCGATCTAGATGTCAGTTTTCACGCTGGTTTGTCCAGATTGGAATTTGTCCACATTGTCCAGATTGTCAAATCTGTTGGCATAGAGTTGTTCATAATGTTTTCTTTCAATTCCTTGTATTTCTGTTGAGTCAGTTGTTACTTCTGCTCTTTCATTTCTGATTTTACTTATTTTGGTCTTCTCTCTCTCTCTCTCTCTCTCTTTTGATGAGTCTGGTTAAATGTTTGTCAATCTTCTTTACCTTTTGAAAGAACCAGCTTTTGGTTTCATTGATCTTTTATATTGTTTTTTAGACTCTATTTCACTTATTTATGGTCTGATATTGATTATTCTCTTTCTTCTACTCACTTTGGGCTTTGTGTTTTTGTTTTTTTCCAGTTCCTTTAAGTGTAAAGTTAAATTGTTTATTTGAGATTTTCCTTGTTTCTTGAGGCAGGCCTGTCATGCTATGAATTTCCCTCATAGAACTGTTTTTGCTGTCTCCCACAGATTTTGGGTCATTTTGTCCTCATTTTCATTTGTTTCAAGGTATTTTTTATTTCTTTCTTGATCTCATTGGTAACCCACTCATTGTTTAGTAACATGTTATTTAGCCTCCATGTTTTCACGTGTTTTTCAGTTTTTTTATTCTGATTGATTTCAAGGTTCATTGTGATGTGAGAAGATGCTTGATATGATTTCAATCTTCTTAAATTTACTGAGACTTGTTTTGTTTCCTAACCTGTGGTCTATCCTAGAAACTGTTCCATGTGCAGTTATAAAGAGTGTATATTCTGCTGCTTTAGGGTGAAATGCTCTGAAGATAGCAATGAAATCTATCTGTTCTAGTGTCTTTTTCAAAGCCACCATTTCCTTGTTGATTTTCTGAATGGAAAATTTATCCATTTGGTGTCAGAGGGGTGTTAAAGCCCCCTACAATGACTGTTGATCTCTCACTTTATGTCTGTCAAGATTTGCTTTATATATTTAGGTGCCCCTATATAGGGTACATGAATGTTTATAAGGGTTACATCCTCTTCTTTAATTGTTCCCTTTATCATTATGTCGTGTTCTTTTTTGTCTTAAACGATAACCTTTGTTTTAAAGTCTACTTTGTTGGATATAAGTATTGCTACTCCAGCTTTTTTTCATTTCCATTTGCATGATATATATATATATATATATATATATATATATATATGTATATATTTGCATTCCTTTACTTTAAGCCTATGTGTATCTTTTGTTCTGGAGTGGGTCTCTTGTAGACAGCATATGTATGGGTCTTGCTTTCTTTGTTTTTTGTTTTTAGATTTTATTTATTTATTTTTAGATAAAGGGGAGGGAAGGGAGAAAGAGAGGAGAGAAACATCAACATGTGAGAGAAGCATTGATTAGTTGCCTTTTGCATACACCCTAACTGGGGACTGGGTATGCAATCCAGGCATGTGCCCTTACTGTGAATCAAACCAGTGACCTTTCGCTTTGTGGAATGACACCAATCAACTACCACATTTTGCTGTGTATAACGTGCACCCACGTTTTTGTGTGCATTATACATGGGATTATTGTACCCACTGTATGTAGTCATTATACCCATGTATAATGTGCATCCTTATTTTTCCCTTAAAATTTTGGGCAGAAAAGTGTGCATTATACCCAGCAAAAGCAGCAGCAGTCAGGGCAGGTCCTGTTTTCTTGTCCTTTCCGCTATCCTGTGTCTTTTCATTGTAGTATTTAAGCCATTTACATTTAAAATGATTACTGATAGGTATGTATTTATTGCCATTTTAGTCTTTTAACTATGTTTCTCTGTTTTTTTTCCTTCTTCTTCTTAAAGCAGTCTCTTTAACATTTCCTGTAATATTAATTTGATGGCAACAAACCCCTTTAGCTTTTTCTTACGTGGGAATCTCTTTATTTCTTCTTCAATTTCAAATGATAACCTTGCTGGGTAGTCTCAGTTGTAGGTCCTTCCTTTACACCACTTTGAATATTTCATGCCAGTCCCCTGTGGCCTGAAATGTTTCTGTTGAGAAATTATCTGACAGTCTTATGATAGCTCCTTTTCAAGTAACTGTTACTCCTTTGCTGCTTTTAAGATTCTTTCCTTGTCTTCAACCTTTGCCATTTTAATAATGCTGTGTCTTGGTGTGGACCTCCTTGTGTTCATCTTGTTTGGGACTCTCTGTACTTCCTGGAGGTCTGTGTTGTTTTTCTTCACTAGGCTGGGGAAATTTTCAGTCATTATTTCTTCAAACAGGTTTTTGGTTGTTGGCTCACTCTCTCTCCTTCTGGTACCCGTATGCTGCAGATTTTGTTACACTTCGTGTTGTCTCGAAGGTCCCTTTCACTATCCTCATGTTAAAAAAATAGCTTTTTTTTCTTTTTGCTGCTCTCATTGGGCCTTTTCTTTCTACCTTGTCTCCCAAATTTCTGATTTTATTCTCTGATTCACCCAACCTACTGTTTATTCCTTCCAGTGTATTCTTCATTAGATGCTGTATTCTTCAATTCTGACTGGTCATTTTTTATGGTTTCTATATCCTTTTTCACGATGTTGAGCATTCTTATAAACATTACTTTGGACTCTATATTTGATAAGTTGACAGTCTCCATTTTCTTCATCTTTTTCTGGAGATTTCTCCCGTTTTTTCATTTGAGACACGTTTCTATGTCTCCCCATTTTGGCTGCCTCTTTGTGTTTGTTTCTATGTGTTAGGTAGATCTGCCGTGAGTCCCAGTCTTTGTGAGGTGCCATTGTATAGTAGGTGTTGTGGGTTCCAGTGGCACTGTCTCCTTGATCACCTGACTGCGTTCTCCAAAAATGACCCTTTTGTGAATTATGTGAGTCCTCCTGTTGTAAGTGAGTCTTGATTGCTATTGGCTTGTTTGTATATGGGTTTGACCCTTTGGGGCTGGCTGACTATGGGACTCAACCCCATAGCATGTCAACTGCTATGTAGGCACTGATCACACAATGCAGAATTTGTCTTAGCAGGGTCTGGTGCCTGCCAGGATCTCCCGTTTGATATGCCTCTTGTGAAGCTTATTGAACCCTACTCTGATGTTGTCTGAAGCTGGCCACTTGGTGTGTTGACTCTAGGCCTAATGGGAGAGCTCTGGTTCAGGCCAACATAATACTCTGCCTGTGACTGACCTGGGGCAACCTGTTTGGAGCTACAAAGCAATCCACAGTTTGTGGCTGCCTGTGCTGAGTCTGGTTGTGCAAAGGAAGGACCAAACCGTGCACCGAGGCTTGCTTTTACCAGCACTGGCCTTGGGAACAGGTCAGCAAAAGTCCTGAGGCACCCCGAGATCCTCCTCTGCCTGCCTCTGCCTGCTGGCTGCCTGTTGTGCTCCATCACTGAAAGAGCTTCTCTGGCTGTGCTCCTCAACAGAGCGCAAGCCCCACAGGGTGGGGCGACAGGGAGTCCAGAGGACAGGGTTATTGCTTTCCTCCAGGCTGATGCCACAGGAAGGAGAGTGCTCCACCCAAAAAAGATGTCATCTGTGGTATTGGAGAATGACTCAGCAGAGGGATCCTGGTGGTTGTCCCTTCAGCTCTCTTTCCAGAGCCACAAACCCCAAGGTTTCTTTAAGGAAGTGATGTTTGAGCTGAGCCCTGAAGGAAGAATATCAGTGGGGAAGGTGGGAGAGGCAGCTGGTCAAGGAGCAATCCAAGCAGAGAGGACAAGGGAGGAAGGCCCTGGTGTAACCTATGCAAGGCACTGAAGGAATGCTCTGTTTCTCTTCTATCACCTAGGGAGCGCCCATTTCTGCTGTCCTCCAGTAACATGGTCAAGGGACATCTTTTGTACAGCAGTGCCATGTTTAATTGCTACATGTCCTATCTGCCTGCCTCAGGCAATCCCCATAAGACTTCTAGCATGCATTTAAATTACCCAGGACTCTTGTTTACTAGAAATAAAGGGAACTGGTTCCTTCTCTCTGGGCATCTTCTCGAGAGAGTCAGTTGCCCTTATTAGAGGAGATGAGATAGACTTTCTGTCAAAGGTGAACTAATGTAGGTGGTGGTGGTAGTGGAGAAAGAGCTGGCCCGGCCTAGCCCTGGGAGAACCTGCTGTCAGAGGACTGTTTGGCCTACTATTTGGTCTAAATTGCTCCTCTCCCAGCTGAGGGGAGATGCCAAATCTTTCGCATACTTCAAATAACCTGAGAGCCAAAGGTGTTCACTGCCTTACCTCTCACTGCCTGCCAACCCCATCAGCCTGACCTGAGAGAGAACACAAACTATTTCAGAGCATATAGAACCCTGAAGGAGGGTAACCAACTTCAGTTAGGCACAACAGGTGGATCCTGCAGAGGCAGATGTAATGGAGGAAACAAGATTAAAATAACAAGTTTCATAAATATCAACATGTTTCTTACCATGTATTAAGCACAGGTGTAACTATTATGAGGAAAGAGAAAAAGACACCTGTCCTCAGAGAGCTTGTAGTCCACTGGAAGGTGACTCACTAGCTTCCTTACTGTCGTATAGTTGTGGAGGTGGAAAGTCTGACCTGGCCAAAATCTAGGTGTGGGAAGGGCTGCACTCTTTCTAGGGAGTTTAAAGGAGAATCCATTTACTAGCCTTTTCTGGCTTCCGGAAAAAGCAGCCTGCCTACCTTGGCTGATGGCTACCTACCTCAATCTTTAAAGCCAGCAAGGTTGCGTTTACTAACTCTCCTTTGGTCACCACATCTTCCTCTTCCTCCTTACAGCCAGGAAAGGTCCTGGCTTTTCTAACTTTTTTAAGGCCTCGTGATTAGATTGGGTCTGCCCAGAGAATTCGGGAAACTCCCCGTCTCAGGGTCCTTAAAGCATCTTCAAACTCTCTGTGGGGATGTGAATGTGAGCGTACACTGGGGTCATTTTTTTGACAAACAAGGGAATGTGTCCATTGACCATAGCTGGTCAATGGTATGAGATGTTCAAGTAAAGAATCATTGTGGTTTAGAGGAGAGCGAGGCCACTTTGAACTGAGGCAGGAAGTGGGGAAGGCAGAGGGGAGAAAGGACCCATCAGGTCAGTTAATCATTTTTGCCCATAAAGCTTTTTATAGCAGGTGAACAGACAGTGGGTGTGGGCAGGTGAGATACACTCATTTCCTCATTTAAACTGAATTATAAAATCTTCTTTTCGCTTTTATTACCTTTCATGTCCCTCTTGGGGTGTGAGTTTATGGGCTCCAGGCAGCATCTTTTGGTTTTAAACCCAAGGAATTGTGGTCTGGTGGAATGACCTCTTACATCTTAATGAGCACCTTTTAAAAATCAAGTGGGCTTCTTAATTTTCTCTCTTAATTGGAGACTTTTCTGGGTCCTTTCAGGAAACTCTCCTGATTTTCTAGCCTCTGCAAATATGAATATTTATTAATTCTGTTAATAAGCAGCACCTATATGTCTATCAAATCTATCACCTGCTTATTTTAATGAAACTTGTACTGTAACTGAATGCAGGTTCCACTGCCTGCTGCTTTGAAAGCCAATACACAAGAGGTGCTGATTTAAAGGAAAGTGGTTTATTCAGCTGCCAGCAACCTGAATAAAGATGAGGGACTATTGTCCCAAAGCCCACCCCAGCATCTCAGGTGTCCTGGCTAGTTTATACAGGGCAACCATGGGGAGAGGGGAGCCCAGGAATTTCTGGCGACATGCTATTTCTGCTCTCTGCTCTTAGGTGGTTCCAGTGTTATTTCCATGTGCGTCATCATGTAGTTTCATCGCTCCATCCGCAGCGTGACTGCTGATATCTGGGAATAGGACCCGTGGGCAGCGTTTCTGCTGGTTCTGCTGTGAGTCGCTGACACTTGCCCTATTTCTTGTGGTCAGGGCCATTCCTTGGTTATGCAGGAGCTGCAGCTGCTGATGTCTATAAGTACTTATAAGGAAACTTTTAATACACAAATCTTGTATGAGTTTGTTAGTATAGCCTTTCTACAGTTACCACATGATTAGTATATTATGTTTACTTCAATCACTGTTACAGTACCCTTACCCTCATCACATTTTCTAGTTTACTTGCTTCCCAAGAGTCTCTAAAAATGTATTTCTAAAGCCTGCTTTATTTTTTGCCAACTTTTCTTGGACTAGGAGACAGGAATTGCCTCATTGCAGACAAATTTGAAAAAGGACCATTTCTTTCCACCCCAGTGTTATTGACCGAATCTTCCAGGTGAGTCTGAGACACCTGCCCCTTTATGCAGAGTCCCCATTAAGCCCAGACCCAGAATATGGAGCTAGTCTCTCTGCCTCCTCAACACCTTGCAGAGTTCCGCCACTGCTCCCTCCAGTTCTTCCACACCAGGACATGCACACACACACACACACACATGCACACACAAATTCACACTCAGACAAATTCACACTCTCCTCTTTAAAGAATAATGCAGTAGGTAACAGGTCCATATAGAATGCTGGGAATACCACATGACTGTACCTGATAACATGCCTTATCGTTTGTACAGAAAAACAAAAACAAAACAAAAAATAAAATAACATCAACAAAAGTGAAACATAAAAGGCTAAAATAAAATATTGCAAAGAAATAAAGACATGTTTGGAAAACATGAGGGTTCAAAGAAAAGTATGATGTATAAAATATAAAAAAATTAATAAAACATAAAATTGGCAGTGTTGAAAACCCAAATAGGAATCAGGGAAAATTTTAAAAACAAAACAAAACTGAAAGGTAAGAGATTTGGAGGAAATTTCAGAGGAAAAAAAGTGTGACTAATAGTCTTTATTTGAAATGTAACTATGGAAATTGAAATGAAATTATGAGAATATAAACGTTAAAGACATAATGGTAATAAATTTCCCTAACCAAAAGAAAACTGAACTTTCAGGCTGAAATGGCTTGCCACATGAAAAACAAAGTAAAAAACAAAAACAGACACAAATTCAGACAGTCATGTGTAGATGAACTGTGTGAATCCTAAGAATATAGAAAAGCATCAAGACAGGAGGAACAGTTTTATTTACCAAAAAAAATGACAGCAAAATATTAGCAAACTGAATCCAGCAATATATTAAAAAGATCATACAATATGATCAGATGAGATTTTTTCCAGGGATGCAAGGATGGTACAATATTCACAAATCAATAAATGTAATACATCACATAAACAAAGTGAATGACAAAAATCACATAATCATATCAATAGATGCAGAAAAAGCATTTGATAGAAGCCAGTACCAATTTATGATAAAAACACTCAGCGAAGTGGGAATAGAGGGAGCATACATCAACATATTAAAGGTCATATACTAGAAAACTATTGCCAACATCATACTCAATGGGCAAAAACTAGAACCATTTCCCTTAAGATTAGGAACAAGACAAGGGTGTCCACTTTCACCTCTCTGGTCTAACATAGTACTGGAAGTCCTAGCCACAGCGATTAGACAAGAAGAAGAAATAAAAGACATCCAAATTGGAAAAGAGGAAGTAAAACTACCATTATTTGCAGATGACATGATAGTATACATAGAAAACCCTATGGGCTCCACCAAAAACTACTTGACCTAATATTTGGCAAAGTAGCAGGATACAAAGTCAATATTCAGAAATCAATGGCATTTTTATACATCAACAATGTATTATCAAAAGAGGAACTAAGAAAAATATCCCATTTACTATAGCAAATATATATATATACATATATACACACACACACACACACACACACACACACACACACATATAAAGTATCTAGGAATGAATTTAATGAAGGAGATAAAAGACCTGCCCTCAGAAAACTAAAGCACACTGAAGAAAGAAACTGAGGAAGAAACAAATAAATGGAAGCATGTACTGTGTTCATGGATTGGAAGAATTAACATCATTAAAATGTCCCTTCTACCCAAAGCAATTTATAAATTCATCACAATTCCTATTCAAATAGCAACAGCATATTTCACAGATCTAGAACAAATAATCCAAAAATTTATATGGAATCAAAAAAGAGCCTGAATAGCCTCAAAAATCTTTAGAAAGAAGAACAAAGCTGGAGGGATCACAATACCTGATATCAAACTATACTACATGGCCACTGTAATCAAAACAGTCTGGTACTGGCATAAGAACAGATGCACGGATCAATGCAATAGAACAGAGTGCCCAGACATAAAAACATACTTTATGGTCAATTAATATTTGACAAAGGGGACACGAGCATACAATGGAGTAAAAAAGCCTCGTCAGTAAATGATGTTAGGAGAACTGAACTGACATGTGAAAAAAAGTGAAACTAGACTACCAACTTATATCACACACCAGAATAAATTAAAAATGGATAAAAGACTTGAATATAAGTTGTGATGCTGATGTGGACCCCAGCCAGCATTGTCCAAGGTGTTGTGGATGCGACGAACATATTCACACAGACTGCAGAAGTCCGGTGGAGAAAAGGAACAGCATGGTCACGCTCTGAGTGAGAGAGCACCTCGACCCTTGCCTGGACTTGCTGTTATTGCTTTCTATAGCATACATCAAAGAAGGTTCTCATTCATCATGCTCAGGTTTGCTTTAGGTGATTACCTTTTACAGATAACAAAGGAAAGGATGTTGCTGATTACTTCTCATAGATTAACATTCAAAGAACTATGAGGGCTTATTATAAGTCAGGGTCAGTTAGCCAAAGTGCCATAAAACTTTGGGAAACAAACTCATTTCATGCTTGGACCCTTATCAGGAAATTGAGGACATTCTTAGCAAAGCAAGTGTCACAGGATTTTACATATTCTTTCTTAGGCCTGATCACCCCAGGGATCCGCCCACTCCTGCCCAGGTCTGCACCTTCCTCTGTCATTGTTTCAGGCTTAAGTCAGGCAGGGGAAGTAAGGCAGCCAAGAGATTAGGAGACTTCTTACAGACAGAATGAGGACTCAGGCTATGTCAAAGCCGAGAGGCGAGGGTTCATCATCCCCTGTTTCTATAGCCCTCTAAGTCCTTCCCTGAGGGCCCCTTCATGACTGTGTCTGTCTTAGGTCATCCCTCCCTTGAGGAATCTTACCCATCATTGGCTAACCAGTCATCTGCTTAGGGCCAAGCAGGGTGAAGTAAGCAGGTGCTGCCTCTGCCAGGAAGATAAGTTTTATCTCCTTAGTGGCTTATGGTCCCAAGGTCCCTCACTCAGCCTTAGCTATGAGGGGGTTACAGCTTCTGAAACCAGGCAGGGCGGTTCCCGACATGATGCCACAAAAATCCTAGCAGAAAACATAGACAGTAAAATTTCAGATCTTATGTAGCAATAGTTTTGCCAATATATCTTCTAGGGCAAGGGAAATAAAAGAAAAAAATAAACAGATGGGATTATATCAAACTAAAAATCTCCTGCATGGCTAAACAAACCATCATCAAAATGAAAAGGGAACCAACTGTATGGAAGAATATATTTGTCCATGATCCATGGAACAAGGGTTTATTCTCCAAAATATATAAAGAACTTATACAACTCAACACCCGAAAAACAAACAGTCCAGTTAAAAAATGGGCAAAGGACCTGAATAGACACTTCTCCAAGGAGGACATGCTGATGGCCCATATGAAAAAAAAAATGCTCAGCATCACTAGCCATCAGAGAGATGCAAATTAAAACCACCGTGAGATATTACCACACACCTGTCAAACTGGCCATCATTAATAAATCAACAAACAACCAGTGCTGGCAAGGATGTGGAGAAAAGGGAACCCTCCTGCATTGTTGGTGGGAATGCAGACTGGTGCAGCCACTGTGGAAAACAGTATGGAATTTTCACAAAAAAATTTAAAAAAGGAACTGCCTTTTGACTGAACAATTCCATGGCTGGGAATGTACCCCAAAAAGCTGAAACACCAATTCTAAAGAATTTATGCACCCCTATGTTCATAGCAGCCCTACTTACAATAGCCAAGATTTACAACAGCCTAAGCACCCATCAGTAGATGAGTAGATTAAAAAACAGTGGTACATTTACACAATGGGATACTATGCAGCAGGAAAAAAAGGATTCCCTGCCTTTTGTGACAGCATGGATGGAACTGGAGAGCATTAGGCTAAGTGAAATAAACCAGTCGGTGAAAGACAAATACCATATCATCTCACTTATAAGAGGAATCTAATGACCAAAATAAACTGATGAGCAAAATAAAACCAGAGGCATAGAATCATGGAATATCCTGACAGCTATAAGGGGGGTGGGGAGAGGTGAGGACTGTTTGAAAAAAGGTGAAGGGATTAGTCAAAGAACATATATGAAGGACCCATGAACCTGGACAATGGTGTGGAGATTGACTGTGGGAGAGGGGGGTGGGGGTGGCCAGGGTGGAGTTGGGGCAAAGGGAGGAAATTGGGACAACTGTAATAGCATAAACAATAAAAAATAAAATAAGATAAAAAAAGAGTCAGACTGGCATGGAAGTTAGTTGTAAAATTTGGGAAATGAAACATCTACACATTACAGAGAAAAAGGGCAATAAGCAAATATTCCAGTGCCTGGCTAAGGTATTCGTAGTAACTGCAAAAGGGACATTTCTTGGCCATGTAGGATATACTTTCTGAGGAGATACATCTGCCAAAAGGAAACAGCCAGAACAAAGACCTCAACATGGAGAAAGCAAAGTGTACAAACTGTAGTAGACCATTCTGTGTGGCATGGGCCCAACTCCCACTTGGGGATGCACAGGACCCACGTGCATGGATAGGTTCTCCTGTGGGGAATCAGGCCTGCAATGTACCTAGGCTGCTATGAGTCTTGCTTTTTGCTAAGACTCCCTCTTCAATTAAGACCCCAAATTGAAGACATTTACTGCAAAGCAACCTCCTAAACACCAGGCTAAACCTTCCAAGGATGAGTGTAACCAGTCCAACTACTTTTGCCTTTTCATTTGCAAATATCCTCCTTCTGTGACGTGATTAGCAGCATTGGCTCCTTTGTTTTCTGTAAAAGGTAACCACCTAAAGTGAACCTGTGCAGAGTAAAGGAGGACCATCACGTAATGGGAGGAGAAACCCAATAAAGGCCGGTCACGGCAGAGGCTGAGGCTGTTTGCTCCCCCTGAGAGAAAAGCCATGCTGTCCCTTTTCCTCCAAGGGACTCTGTAGTCCGTGTGTGAATGTCTCATTTCATCCGTAGTGATGCCAACACTGTGGGCCGGTGTCTGCATCAACAAACAAGGTGTTTTTGAAATAAAAAGTTGTGTTTTTCCTCTAGTAGCAGGTCAGACTTCTTATTGTTCTATTTTATTTGAACTACTCTTATATCAAATGGATTTAAGTTTGTTTGTTTTTTTTTTACTGTAATGTACATACTTTATTTCCATGTACTAAGAACATAAATGTGGATATCCTTTTAAGAGACCCAAATTACCTTCACACTAAAATGATCCCGTAATTCAGTTAGGCTTAAAGATTCTATGTGTATGTGCTGTTCTATAAAAGAAAGTAATATTTGTTAAATGTTTCAAAATGGTGTTCCTTTTCTTTCTTCCTGTTAGCACTTTTAATTCCACAGTGTGTGACATGGGGCAAATTGTTGGTCATGAATAGACAACAGAATGTACTGTTTTTCCTGTTCTCCACTCTTCCTTCTGTTCATTTATGTTTTCACTTCAAGTTTATATAGATCCCTTTCTAAACACACACACCACACACATACCTGGTCTTCTCGGGATCACTTAGAAAAACTAAGAGAGGAATACCTCAGCCTGTTATGTAATGATGTAGTTAGAAATGATTGTGTAAAAACACTATTTAAATGGGACTTAGCCACATGGAAATTTGAAATGTCTTTTCTTACATAGCACAGGGCCAAGGAAAACATTTGAAACACAATTTAATAGTGTCCAGAAAATAAAATGACCATGATTCTGTAAAGACAGTACATACAATAAAGTGATGAGTGCTTATTAATTAAAAAAAGAAAAGCATCATAAACTTCCAGGCCAAAAAGTATAAGGATATACAAATCATAAAACTGAGAAATAATAAAAAGTAAAATTAATAAACTAAATCTCTTTTTAAAGAACCAAAAATTGGTACCTTATTTATACTTCACTGGTATATATTGAGATATATAGAGAGAGGCAAAAGTGAGAACTATTTTAACTTTTTATTTTGAAATAATTTCAAACTTAAATTTGTAAAAATAGTACAAAATTTTTGTATATCCTTTACCTCAGATTTGCCATGATTGCTTTATCTAGCTATCTATCTACTTACCTACCATCCATCCATCCATTTATCTATCCATCCAATATACCATAGGATAGAAAAATATCTATAATTTTCTGAGCTCTTTGAGAAAATGTTGCATATATCACGCTTTTTTTCTGTGTGTTTCCTAAGAACAAGAATATTGTCTTACATATATAAAATATAGTTATTAACTTCAGAAAATATAACATTGGCCCTGGCTGGTATGGCTCAGTGGATTGAGTGCCAGCCCATGAACCAAAGGGTCGCTAGTTCAATTCCCAGTCAGGACACTTGCCTGGGTTGCAAGCCAGATCCCCAGTAGGGGGCGCATGAGAGGCAACCACACATTGATGTTTCTCTCTCTCTCCTTTTCCCTCTGTCTAAAAATAAAGAAATAAATTTAAATAAGAAAATATGACATCGATATAATACTTTTCTCAAATTTACAGTCTATATTCCAGGTTTTACAGCTGCCCCAGTAATGTCCTTCAGGGTAATTTTGTTTTCAACACAAGATCCAGTCCAGGATTGCTTATTGTGTAATTTCCTTTAACCTGGACCTTTTCCCTCAACTTTTGTTTTGTTTTTCATGCCATTGACATTTTTGAAGATATATAGACCAGTTAAGCTTTTAAATGTCTTTCAGTTTGAGTTTCTAATTACTAGACACAGGTTATGTCATTCTGGCTGACATCCTACATAATATACAATTGGTGTCCTTCCCAGAATATATACATGGAGATGCAAGATACCTGTTAGTCTTATTTTGGTTCTGTTTATGTGTGTAAGATGATTTCTCCATTGTATAATTACTGTTTTTCCTCTTGTAATAAATAACATGGGGAACTACATTGAGACTAGATTGATATCCCATTTCTCAACAAACTTCCCCCACCCCTAAATTTAGCCTTCACTGATGATTCTTGCCTGATCAGTCTTTACTCTGGTGGTTGCAAATGGTGTTTTCCAACTTCCTCGTGGCCTCTGTGTTTATTAGTTAGCATTGTAGAGTGTAAGAAGAACTTTCCCTTCTCCCATTAATCTATTTATTATCAGTATAAATTCACAGTTTATTATCGAATGAGTTATACGTTCTACAGTTCTTACTTATTTTCATGCTCAAATTGTCTCAGATTTGGCCAGTGAGAATCCCCTCATATTGACTTGTGCCTTTTAAATGTCCGTGTCTATTATTTTTTTAGCACATTCTCAGGTTCTGGCATAAGACTCACCTTGTGTTTTTCCTACCTCTGCCCTGGAGTTAGGCAATTTTCCAATGAGTCGTTTCTTCTTTTAGTGGGAAATGGTATTTAAAAACAATGATTGAAGTGTCATTGCTTCTAGGCCCTTACAGCAGAGCTAGAAGTATGTGTGTGTGTGCGTGTGTGTGTGTGTGTGTGTGTGTGAGAGAGAGATGCACATGAAAGTGTGTATACGTGAAAAATCTTTCAGTTTATATTGTACCTCCAATTCCAGTCTAGCTCCTGTGGGTCTTTGCTTGTCTTTCCCTTTTCCATATTTTTGTAGCCCTTTTTCTATATTGAGAACATGACTCCCAACATTAATATTACATACTCATTTGCTGAATCATAAAATATACACAAAAGAGTTTCGTGCATGCTCTCTTATGCCCCCTTTCTTACATAAGATGTCATCTGTGTGTGCTCTTTTGTAGTTTGCCTTTTTCACATAAAAATATCTGGGAATTACTTCATATCAGTTCATAGGGATCTTCCCACTCTTCTTCACAGCTGTATAGTACTCCATTATATGTCTGTATGCACCTTAGCATGTCCCAAATAGCCTATATTTGGACATTTGAGTAGTTTCTGATATTTTGAAAATATGAATAATGCTGCAATGTATTTTTGTGTTGTTGGGGGTGTGTCTTAAGAGTAAATTCCCAGAAGTAGGATTGCTTTATGATAACGTAACATATCTAAACACAGAAGAGAAATTTTCTATCATTATTTCTTCAAATAGCTACTCAATTTATTGCTTTCTCTCTTTTCCTTCTGGTGCCCTTCAGTGAAAATGTTGTGATGCTTGATGTTGTCCCGCAGGCCCCTTACACTATCTTCATTTTCCTCTTTTTTTTTTTTTTTTTTTTGCTGTTCTGATTGGATGTCTTAGGCGACCTTGTCTCTCAAGTTGCTGGTTTGCTTCTCTGCTTTATCTGATCTACCGATGATGCCCTCCAATTATTCTTCATTACAGTTATAGTACTGGTCATTTCTGATGGGTTCTTTTATATTATTTTTAACTCCATTTTTACGTTTCTTATCCCTTTGTTAAAGTTTTCACTAAGTTCTTCTACCTTCCCCTGAGTTCATGTAGCATCCTTATGATCGGTGTTTCTAACTCCTCTAGTACACTGCCATTTCTTTTACTCTTCCTGCTGTTTTGTTCTATTCTTTCATTTGGGACATGTTTCTTTGTCGCTTCATTTTGGCTGTCCTGCTTTGTTTCTGCCTTCGTTTAGGATGATCTGTTGTGTCTCTCAGCCTTGGCAGAGTGGCCTTAGATAGTAGTTGTTCTGCAGGGCCCAGTGGTGCAGGCTCCTTAGTCACCTGAGCTGGGTGCTCAGGTGTGTCCCTGTTTTGTGTGTGTCTGTGTGCCTTTTTGTTTTAGTTGAGCCTTGATTGCTGTTGACATGTCGGGGTGGAGCTGACCCTCAGGCTGACTGGCTGTGAGGACTGACCACGATGGCAGCGGACAAGCTGTTTGTCAGAGGCCAACCTCATGGAGCAGGACTCCAGACCCTGCTGAGTCTGCCCTGTGGCTGTGTCCTTTGTGGAGCTAGTTGAATTTTGCTCTAGTGTGGTCTGCATCTGGCCACCAGATGTGTTGGTTTTGAGGCCTCTTGGGAGAGGCTTTGCTGGAGGCCAAAGTTTACTATGGCCTGTCTCCAGCCTGAAGCCACCTAGTAGAAGCTACGAAGTGATCTGCAGATTGTTGCCACCTGCACAGGCCTTGGAGGTGTCTGGGAGAGGCTAAGCTGTGAACTGAGGTTTAGAAAGACATACAGGTCATGCTGAGGCCAGACACTGATGGTTTGGGCTTTGTGAACCTTTAAGAGATTTGTTTTGTTTTGTTTTTAATCCTCGCGTGAAGATATGTGTTGATTTTAGAGAAAGAGAAACATCAATGTGAGAGAGAAACATCGATCAGTTGCCTCCTGTACACGCCCCAACTGGGGATTGAACCTGCAACCTAGGAAATGTGCCCTGACTGGGAATCAAACCCATAGCATTTTGGTGCATGGGACGAGGCTCCAACCAGCTGATCCATCTGGCCAGGGGGCTTTGAGAGATTTTATGAAATTCTGCAGCATGAGCAGACTATTTGTGTGGAAAAGACTCTGAAAGCAGCTTGTGAGGGCTCACAAGTAGGGTGGGCTGGGTCTCAGGGAATCACTGATGCAGAGTGAATGCCGTTAACCATGTTGATGGAGACTCAGACGTGAGGCGTGCTCAGGCCTGCAGCGGGATGGGAGCAGTGGTCCACACAGGACAGTGGCTTCTGCCAGCACTTCAGCCCTGGAGAGAACTGCTCCTTTAGCCCTTGGCCCGAAGCCTGACTACTTAGTTCTGAAACCAATCATTAGCAGTAAACATATTTAGATACGAAATTGTAGAATCCAGAAATGTTTCAATTGTTAGTGCTCAGCTGCTTTGACTGTCACATAGCTTACAGTAAGGGAAGCATGGTAGTCATGTTCTGAAGGTCTACCTACACAGAAAGTTCTGGGAGAAATCTTTAAAGGTACACCTTACTTGAGATCATAGAAAAATATGGCTAGTTGAGCACATAGTTAATGAGAGCTTAAGCAATAGTCACAAGATACCTAGTTTCTGCTTTCCCCTTTAAAGCTAATTTCACTGATGCACAATTACGAGATCTTTGACAGAATCCTGGTTCCTAAACCCAGCAACCCTTGTTCTGACCATATCATTTGGTGCTGGTGATGCACTGTTTCTTCGTCCAGCAGGAGCAGAGCTCCAGGGTCACAGGAGAATTTATGAGTTTGTTTTGCAAAAGGAAAAAATGCCTTCATGAAAGTTGCAGATTCTGCTGACTCTCAGAATCCTGTTTGGCCAAAATGTTATCTGTGACTGAAGAGACACAGACTTTCCACTTAGTTCTCTGAAACTCCCCCTCACTTACTCCCTAAGCACAAAAAAAAACCTCCCTAATTTTGCTTTTTGAGAAAGTCAAATTTGAGAACTCTTGCTTTCCCTCCTCTTGCTTTGGCTAAATCAAATAAACCCTTTTCTACCCCCAAGCACCAGTGTCTTGGTGTTTAGCTTACTAGCATATCAGGTACAAGAACCCAAATTTAGGGAAACAGTTCAGTCATCCTTCCTCCCTGTGTGATCCTGGCACTTTCTGGGCTGCTGACTCAGTGCTGGACCTCACAGTGAGTGAGTGTGAGTAATCCCATGATTCAGTCTTTTAAGAGGAATGCCTGGGACTCAAGAAGCCCTCCATCTCACTCAGCCACAGTCTCTGCTGGTTTTCCACAGCCAGAAGTTATGGGCACTTCTCCTGGCAGGGGAACCCTGGGCTGGTAAGCCCAGAGTTAGGCTGGGCCCCCTGCTCTTCAAGGGGGACCTCTGCATCTGAGAGATCCCTCGTTTATTAACAGCCATACGTGGGTGTGGGACCAGCCCATTGCACGTCTCCACCCCCCTACCAGTCTCAATGTGGCTTCTTCTGTACATCCTTAGCTGTAGGATTTCTGTTCAGTTAGTCTTCAGGGGGTTCTCAACGGTGGTTGTTCTATAATGTAGCTGTAATTTCAATGTGGTCATGGCAGGAAGCAAGCCCAGTGTTTACCTGACCCACCATCTTGACCGGAACTACACAGAAGAAAACATTCCCCAGTATTATCTCCAGCAGAAAAGTCCTGGGAGCGCTCTCTGAGCAGTCCTTAGCCAGGGGACCCATGCAGGTGCTGGAGGATCCAATGAACAGAATCAGTGGTCTCAGGTGGATAAAAAGCAGATGTCCACCCCCTCCCACAGCCATCTCCACGTGCACCGAGCATTCGTGGGCCCCACGAGGGGCTCTGCTGGATTGGCATGCAATACTGATTAGGAGCTGGAGCTCTCTAATCAGCCTCGGTTCAGATCCCAGCATTTTACTTACATATTGCAGGTTTTGGATTAGTGGTTCACCTCTATAAATCTCAGAATCTTCACCCAGTAAATGGTGATCATTTTTCTTACCTCACAGGGCTTTTGAGGGAATTAAATGAAATATTACTGTGAAGCACTAATCACAGTTCCTGGTGTATGTACAGTAAGTGCTCAATAAAAGGTAAGGATGACGACAAAGATTCATTATGGAATATGGAATCTGCATTGGACAAATTTTTATTCCACAGCAGCACCAAGCAGCGGACACCTTGGTCCAGCATGGACGGGTAAGTGCAGCTGGTTCCCTTCAGTGGACATCATATTGCCTCAGCACCGGTATTATCGAATAAAGCCCCACTTGGGGCTGTTTTTCTCAGCAAGGGGCTGTAAGGAGATGGGCTGACTGAACTTTGTGGATCCCTCTCATGAGAATAATCATACTGTGGCTGCCCATTATGTTTTGAGTAGTCTTTCAATATTTGGGGACATTTCTACAGTTGAATTACCTCCCACAAAGGGTTGAATTCCGAGCCTCCTTTGCAGCCGGGTGACACAGACATTACCAGTTGTAACCACTTGCATGAGATTCTTGAATTAGGAGGTCAGCATGAGGAAAGAGGGCCTGCGGTGGGCTTTCGTTCTGTAGGTGGCAGCAGAGCTGTCTGCCCTCCAGGTCAGAATGAGGCAGGCTGAGCTTCCCGGTCAGGAACCCGTCTGATGTGCTCACAGCAGCCACAGCGGCAGGAAGTTGGAGTACTTGCATTTAGCATCTAGTTTTGGTGGCAGCAATGGCAGCAGATTTCTCACTGGGCCCTTTGAAGTGCAACTTTGGCCACTATTCCAGAAAAATTAGCCTTGAACCAGCTTCTCCGATTGTCTTCATGGTGATGTGAACTACTGTTTATTTTTAAATGTGTCTCTTTTACGACTTGAACTAGCCAGGGTGGACTCAGTTGTTTATCCAAGAGCTACCTAGTGCAATTCCCCTCCAATGTTTCATTCTTGGAAAAAAACTGGGGGAGGTCTATTTCCTAATATGTGTTCACAAACATCAAAAACTATTGAACTGTTCATTCTAAAACTGCTTCTTCACAGCAGTATCTCCTGATGGATCTCTGCACAGGAATTAAAAGATTATAGGGAGTTCCTAAATGTTGATAGTATCTAAGAAGCTGCATTCAGTTCCTCAAAAAAAAATAAATAAAAAAGCATCTGCCTTATGACCCAGCAATTCCACTTCTGGGTATTTATCCCAAGAATCCTGAAACACTAATTCAAAAGAATATATGCACCCCTCTGTTCACTGCAGCATTATGTACAATAGCCAAGCTATGGAAGCAACCCAAGTGCCAACAGAAAAGTGGATAAAAATGTTGTGGTACATACATACAATGGAATGTTACTCAGCCATAAAAAATAATGAATTCTCACCATTTGTGTGAATGGGCCTAGAGAGTATTATGCTCAGTGAAATAAGTCAGTCAGAGAAAGACAAATGCCATATGATTTCACTCATATGTGGAATCTAAAGAACGAAGTAAATGAACAAACAAAATTGAAACAGACATAGACCCAGAGAGAGAACAGATGGTTGTCAAAGGGGAGAGCGTTGTGAGGATGGGTGGAAAAGATGATGGGATTAAGAAGTACAGCTTGGTAGTTAAGAATACAGTGATGGGATGTGACACACAGAATGCGGGATATAGTCAATAATATTGTAATAACTGTATTTGGTGTCAGATGGGTATTAGATTTATTGGGGTGACCACTTAGTAAGTTATATACTGTCCAATCTCTGGATTATACACCTGAAACTAACATACTATTATGTGTCAAATGTAATTGAAAATAAAAAATTCTTTAAAAAAAACAAATGATAAGAAATAAAGAGCTGAATTCAGAGCAGCAGTCTCATCACTAAGATACCATCAATATTATAACCACAACACTGTATTTTCCTAGATAGAAGAACATGGTGCATATCAGTTTGACAGCTCTGCAGAACTACAGATGTCATGGAAATGTCAGGAACATCGTATTGTCACCAACTTGGGCTACACAAGGACTTGCTACATTACACTAACAGCTTTCCAGATACTTTTCATTCCTGTCATGCATTTGTAGCACTTACAAATCAAGAGGTCGTGTGCTGCAGCCGGAGCCTTGGCATGCTCGGGGGACCACAGACCAGCCCTGAGTTCCAGATACGGCTCACGCCTGGAAAACACAGCGACAGGGAGCTAAGAGTAGAGTCCAGCCCCCATTATCCTGTCTCCTGCCCTTCCCCCTTCAATCTGCTTTAGTGCCCTGGATGGTTGCTTGAGAACCTTTGAGGATAATTAGAGATTTCCCATATCTGGGACGAATTGTACAGGAAAATGCTAGTGAAATTTTATTTACAATGGGCTTCATATTTTCACGGCAGATATTGTCTAGAATTTTATCTTCAAAAATGAAACTGGAAATTTGAAAATCAAGTTTATTTTATACTTAACAAAATGTCATTATATTTGCAACTAAGTGCCAATTCTCATCATGAACAAAGAATGACTTGCACATGGATTTTTAAGTATAATTTTCCCTACAAAAGCACTTCGAGCAACTACAAACCTCCCTCACTTCATTACAATGTAGAAGATCACTTTTGAAAACAGTACTGTGGTGCCTCTTCATTTTTCTGACCAGATTTTCCTTACTACTTTGGCATTAAAAAGCATTCTTTTTTGAAGGAACGTTTGGTCAGCAGGCTTCTTTAGTCCTTCAGTCATGCACTGGAGTAATTCATCCAGGTTTTCATTTATTGAAGGAGCCCATCACCCCCACCCCACTTTTTTCAACATCACTGCACCCATTTTATGAAGGTACAGGTGTTTGACGAGACCAGTACTGCACTACAGCTTGAATGCCCACTGTGTTGGCTCTACCTTTCAGATGTTCACAAGGTTGATAAACTGACTGGGGACCAACCAACAAATATGTTGACCTATTGGGTCTAGCTAGATGCAAATAAGGTGCAGCAAGGACAGTTTGAGTGAAGCACACTTTCGTTAGTGGTCAGTTCATCGGGAGACATCTTCATGCTCCCATGACTTTGATTCTGTGCAACCTGGTTAGCTGGGGAGACTGGGTAACACATACTTTGAATCACAAGGATCCTTCTACCTGACACTCTGCTATTCTGTGGGGAACCCACCCGCAGGGTTTTGTCCTCTCTACCTCAGCCCTTTCCTGCCACCTGCAGCTCTGGGGCTCCCTGTCACGTCAGTTCTGCCTGGCTGCAGCTCAGAAACCGGGCTCACAGAGGTGGACCTGCCACACACTCTTCGAGTCCACTTGGGTCTGTCTCAATTTTAATACATTAAGCTTCTCAGGACATTGAAGGTTTATAACTTTGTCCAGAACTATAGTTCTGGTGTGTCAAGTGTGCCAAGTCAAGTGTGTGTTTCTAAGACAAAGTAGTATGGGTTTCAGTAAACTTTTAATAGCACATGGTAACATCAAGGTCTTTCTGTGCCTGTCGACAGCAACAGAGCCTTCAGTGTGGGGACCCCATCTTGTCAGCAAGGGTGCGAGCACAGTCATCGGTCCGTCAGTGAGGGAACCGTGTTGCACATTTATATTCCAACAGTTTTCCATTCATTGAGGCACGCTTAATAATTTTAAATTTTGAAAACTTTTCTTATGCCTAAGAATGAAGTATTTTCTGGCCATGATAACTTCAAATCATTACCAGAAAGTGAATTGAGCAATATTTTCACTTTAAAAATTAAAATATGACTTTTTAATAAAATATCATCTAAAACATTTATGCTATTGGATAATGTATTCTTGAAATGTGTGCAAAATAAACAATCATTTATTTTGCTTTTTGCTATTTTAAAGCAGTTTTTATTAGTCTGAGGGAGTATGTTTCAGCATATAAAGTGCTTTGCCAAATTCTGTAATCCTTTTTTTTGTTGTTGTTTTTAATGTCATACAGGGTGTGGTGCCTTTAGAAAAATGTTTAAAAGTTGTAGTTCTTGCTGTTTTTTTCCTTCTCTTTTTCAAAAATAATAAAATAATTTAAACTCCACAGGGAAATTCTGGTTCCTACTACTGGCTGCTAGGTTTCCCCGCTGTGGAAAGTGCAGTTATCCCCAGTGGCTAGTGTTTACTTATTTCCTTGCCAATATTGTTTATGTTCTTCATATAGTAACCCATTATTAGAAATGGGGTCTTGATAAGTACTAATTTAATGCTTTAATTTCTTTACGAAACAAGGCATCTAAATTCAGCTACATCCCTCTTGTGGTGGTATGGCTGTTGAGCATCTCGACAAACCCATCCTCTTGGTTTCTTTGACTAATCCCTAGGTAGTGGGAAGCACTTAACAAAATAAAGATGTAAAATTCTTTTTCTGTAATTAAAGGAAAGCCTCGATTTCACAAAGCTGGAATTGTTCTTAGAAAAACGAATTTTCTGTAAATCTTCACTCATCAGTCCTACAGAAAAAAATTGTTGGTGAAGGTCTTTTCGGAGAGACACCAGCGAAGAAACAGCTTTTTCAGAACGTGACATGAGACGGTGGGATGTAGGATTCTGGTTTGTCTTCATGATTTGACAGAGTTATTGACAATTCACTCACAAGTCGCAGCTTGGCTGAAATCGCATTTCTAAATCCCCGCACAGAAACTCCGGATTTTTATACACCAGCAAAAAAGAGACGAGTCTCCAGATAGATAGATATTTAAGTAAGACTATAAGAGCAGGAGTTGAAATATGTCAACTCCTCTTCTATTTCCCCCCCCTTTTTTTTTTTGTCTTAGATGTGGCTGTTTGAAGGAAACAGAAATAAAGGAGAAACGCCAGGTTTTCCAGCAAGCCCTAATACTTTTTATTTAAAAGCAACTAGGGAAAAACATTCCCCAAAGCAAACTTTGACCCCAACCCACCCCAACCCCGTGATGGCCTGTGGATCACGGAGCCAGGTCCGCTTGGGTACCAATGGGCGGCGGTGGGGGAATGGGAGTTCCCCTATCATCCTTCCCACAGGCCTGCAGGCAGGACGTGACCCGGCTGTGGGTCCCAGGTGCCGGGTAGGAGACGCCCGCCCGCCCCTGGAGAGGAGGCGGCTCAGTCTTCGGAGCCGCCCTCCCGTCCTCGAGAACAAACGGGATATTCAGCAGTGGCTAGTGGCTGCCAGCTACTCCTTGGGGAAATGAAACTTCGAGTCAGGCTGCACCGCACTCGCCTTTAAAAGCGCCCCCACCCCGCCAGCCGCTCACACCCGGATACCTGGGCCGCCGCGGCTGCGCGCGCCTGTGAGTGTGTGTGTGCGCGTGTGTATGTGTGTGTTTGTGTGTGTGCGCGCGGGTCAGCTTGCTCGCACCAGTGAGTCTCCAGCGTGCGCCGGGCTGTGAGCCTGGGGGCGCGAGCCGGCGTGCGAAGGGCGGGCGAGCCCGGAGCGTCTCCACTGGCCATGGGCGGCGCGGGCGCCTGGGCTGTGCTCGGCCTGCTGCTGGCGGCCCAGCTGTCGCGGCAGCAGCCCCCGGAGAGGTAATAACGCGCCCCGGCCCGGCTACCTTCTTCCTCCCTCGCTCTGTCCCTGCAGCCTCGCCCTCAGTTTCACTCAGTTCGCTCCCGGCACCCGGGGTCGTAGCTGTGGGCTGTCCCCAGGCCCTTGGACCGCACGGGACCACAGGGCTCCCGGCTGCCCCCATCCCTGGCTGCCCGCTGGCCATTCCACCCGGCCACCACGTGGCGAGGGCGTCATCTGACATACGTCTTCCTCCCCGCGTGTTGATGCGGGCGGAGGGAAGCGTTAGGGCCCAAATATATGGACTTGGGTTTACTCTCTTTTTTTCCTCCGGAGAAAGACCTAAGCTTAGAGAAAATCTCGAGTAGCGTGGCGCCCAGCGAGCTGCTCCCGGACACTTAAATCTTCGCCAGCACCTGGGCCGGGGAGACCCACCCGTGACCAACTTTGGCGTCTTCTCTAACACCTCCTTTTCCAACGGGAGGCTCCGCCAGTGCCCAGCGATTTCCAGAAACGGGGAGAAGAATTAGGCATCTCTCCAAATCTGGGAAATTAAAACTTTTTTAATATTGACCAGTTACTTGTCTGTCTTTAAACCATGCACCTCACACAGGCTAGCAGACGTCTTTCCTCTCACTAGTTAAATTTTCTGTTTACTGTTTTCCTATAGACTTTACCACTATGTGTAGGACGACTTGGTTACAGATGGATAAGTGAATGGATGGGTGGATGGATGGAGGATGGCTGGGTGGATGGGTGGATGGCTGGATGGATGGATGGGTGGGTGGATGGATGGGTGGATGGATGTATGGATGGGTGGGTGGATGGATGAAAGGGTGGATGGGTGGGTGGCTGGATGGATGGGTGGGTGGATGGGTGGATGGATGAATGGGTGGATGGGTGGATGGATGAATGGGTGGATGGATAGATGGAAGGGTGGATGGGTGGGTGGATGGATGGAAGGGTGGATGGGTGGGTGGGTGGATGATAGGTGGGTGGATGGGTGGATGGATGAATGGGTGGATGGGTGGGTGAATGGATGGGTGGATGGGTGGGTGGGTGGATGAATGGGTGGATGGGTGGATGGATGGATGGATGACAGATCGATTGATCTTGTCTGGTTATGAGACAGGTGGCAGCTGGACAGAAGGTTTACCAGGCTATAATTGTAATATTCTATGGGCTACTGAGCTTTTGGTTCCCTAATATGGTACAGGCATTTATTAGTCAGTATTAATTCATCCATATTAATAGACTACACCTTTTTGAAGTTGACATGTTTCAAATTGTTTCCCTTTTATTTCCCAGACCTGTTTTCACATGTGGTGGCGTTTTTACTGGAGAGTCTGGATTTATTGGCAGCGAAGGTTTTCCTGGAGTGTACCCTCCAAATAGCAAATGCACTTGGAAAATCACAGTAAGCATATTTTAAGAGTATTCTCCCCAAAGTGGGTATTAGAAACAACCGAAGACTGCTGCTTTTCCCCTCTGAGATCAAAATCTGGGATAGAGGCAAGTGCCTGATAGTAAGATGTTGGATTTACCTCAACTATTTTGGAGATTTTTATTAATAGAACAAGTGGTATCCTGCATTAGCGGTTGGAAAGGGCGCAAGACAAAACTTGAAGGAATAAATTCTTACAGCAGATGTGTTTCTGAAAACCGAGCCTGACTCAATTGAGTTTCATGGATTAAAAATTAAAGCTATTTTCAGTCAAAGGTCTGTGGTAAGAATTCTTAGAAGCTATTTGTTGCCTGTGCCTTGCATAAGTGTCTCCCAGTGGGGAATAGATCAAAGGGAGTGCTGGTCCCTGACTGCTTCCCACCCTCACAGAGAAAGGGGTGGGAGAAAGGGGAGAAAAAGAAAACAAAATCCCGGTTAATATCCCTGATATGAACCTATCACTGACGACAATTTAAGAACAAGAACAGATTTCACTTATATGTGGCATCTAAAGAACAATGTAAGTGAACAAACAAAACGGAAACAGGCCGATAGAGATAGAGAAACCAGACTGAGGGTTGCCAGGGGGAGGGGAGGTGGGTAACTGGGTGAAAATGTGAAGGGATTAGAAGTACAAACTAGTAGTTACAAAACAGTCACAGGGTAGAAAGAACAGCATAGGGAATATAGTTAATTATATTATAATAACTGTGGATGGTGCCAGGTGGGCACTGGAAATATGGGGCAAATACTTTGTAAAGTATATGACTGTATAGCCCCTGTGCTGTACATTTGACACTGATAAAAAAATAATATTGAATGTAAAAAATAAAAATAATAAATTAGCAAAAAAAATAAGGATAATAATAACTGGGGACTGAATATCAAACAAAGTCTAATAAAATGCTTAGCTGGTTACTAATGGCAAAAATGATGCTCAGTCAAGATAAAGTGTCAGATTTACAGCATGCAGCTTTTTAAAAATTGTCTGGATTTAGAGTCAGCTAGATTGGGTCTTCTTTTCAGTCAGCATAGTAGTGATTATTTTCTTTTATTTTCACTTATTGATTTGAGAGACAGAGTGTGAGAAAGAGAGAAACATCAATTTGCTGTTCCACGTATTTATGCATTCATTGGTTGCTTCCTGTATGTGTCAGGACTGGGCATCACACTCACAACGCTGGTAAATTGGGACTACATTCTAACCAACTGATTTTCTCCTTCATTCTTTGGTTGTTGGGAAGTTGTTTGGTAATTGAACACATTGGTTCACTGAGGCAATGAGGCATTCATTCATTCAGATTGTGCCACCCACAGATTATGATTTTTAAAAGTAGCTACCTCTTTTTTTTTTCTTTCAAAGATTGTATTTACTTTTAGAGAGAGGGGGAGGGAGGGAGGAAGAGAGGGAGAGGAAACAGCAATGTGTGGTTGTCTCTCTTGTGCCCCATCCTGGGGACTTGGCCAGCAACCCAGACATGTGCCCTGATTGGGAACTGAATGAGCCACCCTTTGGTTCTCAGGCTGGTGCTCAATCCACTGAGCCACACCAGCCAGGGCAAAAATAGCTACCTCTTATTGAGCCCTTACTCTGTGTCAGGCACTGTGCCAAGTAATTAACAAGCACAATCTCACTGAATGCTCCAAATCACTCTAAGGAAGTAACATTATTACTCCCGTTTTATAGACAGGGAAGCCGAGACCTAGAACAGTTATATAGAATGACTGGGTCAAACATTTGGTGAGTCCAACTTTATGTACAGTGAAACCTATTTTGCAATGAGGCATTCCCACCAGTCATTTGACAGGCAGATGAGAAGCCCCCCTCCATAACATAAACCATGGTTCCTAGATGCATTGATGCCCTCCTGTCCAATATCAACTATCTGATTAACTGGCACAAATTTCATTATGTTGTTGCAACACATGGGACCCGGAGAGCATAAATCATGGACAATAGCTCTGAAAAATTGATATTAGCATAAGTGTGAAGTAAGGCTCTGAAACATAAAAACAGCCTGGTTTTCATTCATATCATAGTGTTTCAATTGGAATTAAATGGCTATAAGGTAAAAATGATCCAAGAAACTTAATGGCTGAGAGGCCTCACATGCCTAACAAGGAGGAGTTCATAGCTGGCTATTTGTTGGGGTCTTATGGGACATGGTTGGTGTGGCATCAAACTTTGATTGGGGCTGGGGGTATCCAGCGAAGCTTTTCTCGGGAAAGGAGTGGTGTGCCTCAGGAGAGCCTGGCTGCCTCGCCTTTCTCTGGGGGCAGAGGCAGTGCAGTGGACGCTGCGCTTAGATACCATGTAAGTCATGGGGGCTTAGCAGTCAGCCGTCCCCAGATTCAAATTCTCGTTCTGTCACTCAAGCTGTGTGACCAGGATTTATCTTCTTTGAAACTCAGCATTGTCGTGAAGATGAAATGAGATAATACTGGTAAAGCCCTTTGGCAGTGACTGGGATATAATAAGAGCTCAATAAATGTTAGCCATTACTGTCTGAGTTTTCATTATCCTCATTATTGCTGCTATTTAGTTGTCCTGTTTTCTGCCCCAGAATGGCAGATCACTGCCACCCCCTCACCACAGTGGGCTTGGCACCAGCTCAAAACAACGCAGACTTCTAGGGAACTGTCTATGTTGTCATCTGTATGTTAAGGACCTTGTTCTGTGCTTGGGTTCTCCTATAATCTTATGGGAGCAGTTCTGTGTGAGTTCGGGCCAAGTAACCTTCCAGTAACAGAGACCTAAAATAGCGACAGCTCAAACAGAGCTTTGGTTCTCTCACATAAAGGGTCTGGAGGTAGGCAACCCAGGAGTGGTGTGGCAGCTTCCCAGTCATTAGGCACCCAGGATCTTTCTTCCTGCTCTGCCTGCCACCTCCTGGTCCAAGATTACTGCCTAAGTTCCAGCCACCGTGTTCATGTTCCAGCCAACTAACAGGAAGAGAAAAGCATACCTCCTCCCTTTGAGGGCATTGTGCAGAATTACATGCAACTTGCTGATTGTTTGCCTTTCATTGGTTGTTTCACTTACATGGCCACTTCTAGCAGCAAGGGAGCTGAGAAATTCAGGTCTCCTTTCACTGTGGAAAGAAAGGGAAACAGGCGGATGACATTTATGGCATGAAATTGAGAAACAAATGCCAGCCTTTAAAAAAAAAAAAAAAGTCTTTTGAAAACAGTCAATACAGAAGAAATGACTGTACAATTTGCTTTTCTAGTCAAAAGCTTTGTAGTTTTAACTCTTAGCCAATTGAGTTTATTTTGTGTTAAGGGGCTGCCTCTTTTATGTTTGCATATGAGTAGCTACCAAGAACTTCCAGAGGAGCCGGCACTTTCTCTTGGGTTTAATTACAGCCTCAGTAGAATGCTCGCAAGGCCGTGGGTGCTCTCAAGGTCTCAGTGTAACAACGTCTTTATTTCTTAGTGTTTCACAAGGAATAGCACTAATTTGTAAACATCTACGTGGTCCTGTGGTTTGTCAGGGCAGCAGAAGGGAGCTCCCCAGCTCCGTAGACCGCAGGGGCGATGAAAGGACAGGCACCGTGGTACAGCTGCGCTGGTAGCCCTGAGGTCTTCACTCCGTCCGCACTGGGTGTGGGGTGCTGGGCACTGCTGAGGTTACGGCAGCAAACAGGCCGCCAAGCTCCTCGCCCTCATGCAGCTCATTTGGAGAGACAGACAACTGATGTTTAAAAAAGCAACTAAACAAGAAAATCAAGTATTGGTAAATGCATCATTATAAAAATAGGATAGATATTGCTTCACAGCCCTTTGGAAGGCTATTATGAAAAAACAAAACAAAACCAGATAATAAGTTTTGGCAAAGATGTAGAGAAATTGGAAGCTTTGTGCACTGCTGGTGTAACTGCGAAAACAGTAGGGGAATTTCTCAGGAAATTAAACTTAGAATTACCATATTATTTAGCAATTCCACTTCTGGGTATATTTCCCCAAGAAGGGAAAGCAAGGACTTGATCAGATATCTGTGTGTCCATGTTCGTGACACCATTATTCGCAATAGCTAAGAGGTGGAAGCAGTCCAAGTATTTGTCCATGGATGAAGGGATAAACAAAATACGGTATAGATGGGCAAAGAACATTATTCAGTCTTAAAAAGTAAGAAAATTCTGACACCTGCGACAACGCAGATGAAGACACCGTGCTCAGTGAAATAAGCCAGTCACAAACAGTGCGTATCGTAGGGTTCCACCTGTGCGGGGCACCCAGAGTGGTCAGATCGTAGAGACAAAGTAGTGGCGTTCTCCAGGGGCTCGCGGAGGGAGAATGGGGATCGGTGGTTGATGGGGACAGAGTTTCGGCTTGGGAAAATGAAAAAGTTCTGGCAGCGGGTGGTGGTGATGGTGGCACAGCAGTACGAATGTACTCATGTCGCTGAGCCGTACACTTAAAAACGGTTAGAATGGTAAGTTTTGTGTATATTTTATCACAATAAAAATACATTAAAAATAAAGTGATGGGACATTCTACAATTCCATTTACATGAAATGTTCAGGAAAGGAAAATCTGTAGAAATGTAAAAGTAGATTAGTGGTTGCCTAGTACAGGGGAGATTATGGGATTAACAGTAAATGGTCAGGAAGGATCGTATTGAGAGGATGGAAGTGTTTCAAAATTGACTTACAATGATTGTTGTACAACTTGACGTACAAAGATCATTGAATTGTGCACTGGAAGTGAGTTTTGTAGTTTGTAGAGTGCGCCGTAGGAGAGTTGCACACGCATATGCACAGCAGAGTGGCAGCAGAGACTGGCTGTGGTGCTGGCTCAGATGGCTTTGTCTCAGGAGGCCACTCCCAGGAGGTGACGTTGAGGTGGAGGCCTGAGTATGAGGAGCTAGTCATGTGAAAGTCTGGGGACGAGCTGGTCTCCCTTTAGGCCGAGAGAGCAGCAAGTGCAAAGGTCCTGAGGTGTGAAAAGGCTTGATTTGTCTAAAGAACAGCCAGGCCAGTGTGGCTGGTACAGAGTGAACAAGGGGGACAGTAGGAGAATTTAAAAAGGTGAGCAGAGACCTGCAGGCCATGTTGAGGGGGAGTTTGAATTTTATTTTGAGCAGGAGTCTGCTGGAGACTCAAACAGAGGAATGAGATTACAGTGTAGTCCCCCTTGTCTGAGAGGGACATATTTCAAGGCCCCAAGTGGATGCCTGAGACCGAGGATGGTATTGAACCCTGTAAATACTACTTTTTCTTGTACACATGAAGCCTGTCCAGAAAAAGTCCAGCCATTGTTAACATAATGGGAAAGGTTTGTACAATATTGATGTAACCTGGCAGCCAAGGAGAGTGGACTGGAATGTGCATGTGTGAACAATGATGACTTCACTGCATTAGTCAGTGGGAGTGGCAGACACCATTGAGTGAGCATGTGTATGTACTGTGTGGCCGACACATCCAAAATAACATAGCAAGTAGAGCAACAAATCTGCATCAGATTTTGCGTTAAGCTTGAACATTCCTCAATGGATACTATTTGGATGATTCAGAAGGCTGCAGCTATGGGCAACTGGTGACTGGCAGCTTCATTACAACAACATGCCTCTCATGCATCACATCTTGTGCAAAGTTTTTTGGAGAAACAGCAAATCACCCCAGTGACTCAGCCCCACTACAGCCCAGATTTGGCATCCTGTGACTTCTGGCTTTTCCCAAAACTAAAGTTACTTTTGAAAGGGAAGAGATTTAAGTCTGTCAATGAGATTCAAAATACAACGAGGCAGCTGATGGTGACTGGGAGAACTGTAAGGTCCCAAGGTGCCTACTTTGAAGGGGACTAAGTCATCATTGTCCTATGTACAATGTTTCTTGTATCTTGTATCTTCCTCCATAAATGTTTCTGTTTTTCATATTACATGGCTGGATACCTTCAGGACAGACCTCGTACATACATACCTCTGACAAAGTTTAACTTATAAATTAGGCACAATAAGAGATTAACAACAATAATTAATAATAAGCAGAACAATTATAGCAATATATTCTATTAAAAGTTAGGTGAATCTGGTCCCTCTCTCAAAATATCTTATTTTATTGTATGTATACTGTGGTTATGCTGGACAAAGGGATGATTCACATCCTGGGTGAGATGGAGTGAAATTTATCTGCTACTCAGAAAGATGAGCAATTTAAACTTATGAATTGTTTATTTCTAGAATTTTCCATTTAATACTTCCAGACCACAGTTGACTGTGAGTAACAGAAGCCATGGAAAGTGAAATCATGGATGTGGGTGGTGACTGCTCTATCTGATTTTAAAAGATGATCCTGGCTGCTGTGTGGAGGATGCATCACAGGGAGCTAAGGGTGGAACCAGGGAGACCAGCTGGGAAGCTGGTGTGTTACTGAGCAGAGAGAAGATGGTGGAGTGGACGAGGGCGGTAACAGAGGAAAGGAACAGACGTGGAATCTGCCTACAGCTGTTGTCTCGGCAGCTCTGGGTGCAGTTAGCGGTGCCAGCCGAGGCTGCATGGGCCTGGCTCTGGACACTCACTTGCCGCTGCTCCACCCAGGGCTGTGCTGCGGTTTGTCCTCATGCAAGGCTGTCACTCGAAGGCATTCCCAAAGCTGGTCGATCCCGTCTGGTACTTCTTTCCTGCTCCTGCAGTCAGTAAACCTAGAATAGCATGCTCACGGAGCGATTCAATACCACTTTCATTAAAACATCACAGAGACCCTTCAAGGTAGGGTCTCAGCGCAGCCAGAGAGGAAGAGTCTGCCTCTCACCATCCACCTGCCTCCCATTTGCTTCTTCCAGAGTGGAAGTGTGTTCCGGCAAGGTGACTTTCACCACCAAATATTTTTTATTAAACTCTTATCAGTGGGGGATCGGGGAAAGTCTGATTTTGACATCTGTGTGCTTTGAGAAGGGTCAACAGTAGTTGTCACACCCAAACTTTCAGCCAGTGGTGTTGGGCTTTCTGGTACAGAAGTATAGCACACAGACTGGAAATTTAGATTTGTCCTTAGTATACAGTACTTTAAATTTTTCATAGTGATTTCTTGGACTGCTGTACCATCTAATACACTGTCTACACTGGCTATTTCCATTTAAATTAATTAAAATTAACCAGAAATTAAAAATTCCATTCTCAGTCACACTAGCCACATTTCAAGTACTCAGTAGCTGCACGTGGGTAGTGGCTACCATATTAGATGGTATATAATATGAATATTTCCATCGTCACAGAAATGTCCCTTCGACAGTGCTATTCTAGAGCATTTCTGAGGTTAATTGTTACTGGTGGAAAGATATGTTGAGGGTGAAGATGCTCTGTGCTGTTTAGTTGTACTTCTGCTTTGCAAGTGGGGGCTGTGAGGTTTTTAAGCCTCACCCGAGAATAACATGTTTATTGATTTTAGAGAGAGAAGAAGGGAGAGAGAGAGGAAGAGACATCGATGTGAGAGAGAAACATTGATTGCTTCCCTCCCATACACACCCCTACCAGCGATTGAGCCTGCAGCCTAGGTGTGGGCCCTGACCGGGAATCCGACCTGCAGCCTTTCTGTGCACGGACTGACACTCCAGGCGACTCAGCCATCTGACCAGGGCTGGCTACCAATTTTTGGTGACCTCATATAGTTTTAGGTTTTATTCATTAACTTTGCTGTTTATGTCCTCAAAAATCAGATTAAATCAGGTAATTTGAGGGTTAAGAAATCATCAAATATTTTGCAATCCATGATGGAGTTGAGGCTTTCTTAGTTTCCTGTTGATTTTTGGGATTGTAACCTAAGAGCTTCTGCGTAAAATACCTAGTCTACCTCTGTAGGCAGTGGTTAGGTATAATTTGACAGCAAAGATATGTATAGTCCTTTAAAAAATGGTGTCTGGTCTTCTTCTAGGAAGCTTGCAAGGACAGTAGGATTGGGCTGAGGCAAAAGTCACCCCAGTTTTTAGGATAAGAACCAATAACAACTAATACCCAGCCCTGCAATAAGAAATGGAGCTCCCAAGTATTGGTATACAAACATCTGGACCCCTCTGTACTGTGGCCCTCCTGCTGGGTGTGCCCATGCAAAGGGGCAGAACTGTGTGTGCCATGTGCAGAAGACAGTAAGAGGTCTCTGAGGTCTCTAAAGGAAGTCAGGGAGGATGGGTCATTGTCAACAAGAACACAGTGATATAGGTCACTGCTATGCAGGCAAAGTCCATTTACAGAGAGCTCACCAGGTGCCGTGTCAGGTACTGGAGACACACAGATGAATACGAAGGCTCTGTGAGCATGGGGGGCTGCCTGGGATGATGTGTTCCCCAGGCTTGGAGTTGGGAGTGAGCAAAAGCCCAACGGGCTTGCCTTCTTGGCTGCATAGGCACCCAGCAGCAAGACCACCATTCTGTGTAGAGGTCAAGGAAATTGCCAGTCATGTGGCCATCCACTAGAAAAATGGGAGTTCACCTTGACATCTCAAAGCTTGAAAATATTCAAAGGGTATCCATTTCCAACCAAATCAAGTCAAAACTCCTCTGCTATGAGTTTTACTATCCTCTGCAACATGGCCCCATCCAACCTACTTGACCCCATTTCCCTGCGTGGGTACTCAGCTCCTCATTGTGCTTAGAACAGTACTGACTGCTTAGTAGGTGTTCAGTAAATGCACACTTATTGATAATTTTTAAGGATAAAAACAAGCTATTCCCATAGACTCTCAATAAGATAAAAATTTTGAGGCTATTATAAAAATATGACAATTGAGGAAAGTTGAACTTTGAGTAAATATTTGATATTAAGAGATTATTGTTACTGTTTTCAGGTATGATAATGGTATTGTGTTCATGTTGTTTTAATTTTTTTTTATTGTTGCTCAATTGCAGTTGTCCCCATTTCCCCCCCATTACTCTCCCCAGCCCTGCCCCCTACCCCCCACATTCAATCCTTCCCCTGAATGTTGGCCTTGTCCCTGGGTCCTTTAGACATGTTCCTTGGCTTGACCCTGCTCTTTCTTTCCCACATTAAAAAAATCCTTGTGTTCTGGACTGAATTATTTCCCCCCAAAATCCATATGTTGAAGCTCTAACATCCATGAGACTATATTTGGAGTAGGGCCTTTAAGGAGGTAATTAAGATTAAATGAGGTTGTGAGGTTGGGGTCCTAATCCAATAGAACCATTGTTCTTATGAGAAGAGGAGGAGACACAAGGTGGGCAGGGGCACAGAAGAAAGGCCACATGAGGACACAGTGAGAAGGCAGCCATCTGCCGGTCAGGAAGAGAGGCCTCATTGGAAACCAAACCCGATGGCATCTTGATCCTGGACTTTCAGCCTCCAGAATTATATGCCAGTAATTTTTGGTGTTTAAAAAAACAATAGCATTCTAGCCCTGGCTGGTGTAGCTCAGTGGATTGAGTGCAGGCTGTGAACCAGGCATTGTAGGTTCGATTCCCAGTCAGGGCACATGCCTAGGTTGCAGGCCATGGCCCCCAGCAATCGCACCTTGATGTTTCTCTCTCTCTCTCTCTTTCTTCCTCCCTTCCCTCTCTAAAAATAAATAAATAAAATCTTTAAAAAACAATAGCATTCTGTTAATGATTTCATTATGAATTCATTACAAACTTGGCAAATGCCCAAAACCTCTATTCTTTTTTCTTTTCATCCATAACTTGTGCATTTATAATCCCATAGTAGAAGTAGAGGTTCATGTTGATGATTTGACACAATTTTTTAAAAAGGAAAAATAGTTCTTAGTAGCAAAATAACACCTTGTGAAAACAACTCTATTCAGAGTGTGACGGGCTACGGACAGTGTGGCCGACTGAGGGGGACCAGCCAAACCTCTGTTTATAACAATCATGCAAATTAGAGGGGACTTGAAGCTGAGAACCTCTGTAAACTCCCCTCTAATAGGTATGTAAGGATTGTTATTTAAAATTGGTTCCAGAAGTTAAAACTAAATACCACGTCTGAATGTGTTAGGCGACTACTGTTATTATCCAGCAGAAACAGCAATTAGTATGCAGAGACTGATGCAAATGGTTCTGTTCCTGGATTTAAAGCTGGGCATAATTTCCAAGACAGTTTTTAAAAAATATATTTTATTGATTATGCTATTACAGTTGTGCCATTAACCCCCCTTCATTCCTCTCCACCCTGAACACCCTCTTCCACTCACATTCCCCCCCTTTAGTTCATGTCCATGTGTCATAAGTTCTTTACCTTCTACATTTCCCATACTATTCCTGCCCTCCCCCTATTTTCTACCTACCATCTATGATACTTATTTCTCCATACCTTTTACTGCTCTCTCCTCCTCCCACTCCCCTGTTGCTAACCCTCCATGTGTTCTCCATTTCTGTGGGTCTGTTTCTGTTCTAATTGTTTGCTTAGTTTCTTTTTGTTTTTGTTTTAGGTGTGGTTGTTAATAATTGTGAGTTTGCTGTCATTTTACTATACATGTTTTTTATCTTTTCCCTAGGTAAGTCCCTTTAACATTTCATAAAATCAGTGCTTGGTGATGATGAATCATTTAACTTGACCTTATCTGAGAAGTACTTTATCTGCCCTTCCATTCTAAACGAAAGCTTTGCTGGATAGAGCAATCTGGGATGTAGGTCCTTGCCTTTCAGGACTTGGAATACTTCTTTCCAGCCCCTTCTTGCCAGTAAGGTCTCTTTTAAGAAATCAGCTGACAGTCTGATGGGAACTCCTCTGTAGGTTACTGTCTCCTTATCTCTTGCTGCTTCTAGGATTCTCTCCTTCATTTTTACCTTGGCTAATGTAATTATGATGTGCCTTGGTGTGTTCCTTCCTGGGTCCAACTTCTTTGGTGCTCTCTGAGCTTCCTGGACTTCCTGGAAGTCTATTTCCTTTGCCAGAATGGGGAAGTTTTCCTTTATTATTTGTTCAAATAAATTCTCCACTTGTTGCTCTTCCTCTTCTCCTTCTGTTGCCCCTATAATTCGGATGTTGGAACATTTAAAGATGTCCTAGATGTCCTGGAGGTTCCTAAGCTTCTCCTCATTTGTTTGAATTCTTATTTCTCCTTTTCTGTTTGGTTGTTTCTTTCTTCCTTCTGATCCACTCTATTGTTTTGAGTCCCAGTTTCCTTCCCATCACTGTTGGTTCCCTGTGCATTTTCCTTCATTTCTCTTATTGTAGCCTGCATTTGTTCATCTAATTTGCAACCAAAATCAACCAATTCTGTGAGCATCCTGACCACCAGTGCTTTGAACTATGCATCTGATAGGTTGGCTATCTCTCAGTCACTTAAAAGTACTGGCTCTGAGGCTTTCAATTATGTTTGAGCCATCTCCCCCCATCCTCCCGCCCTTTGGTCTGGTTGCACCTGTTACGTAAGAGGGGCAGAGCTTTAGATGTTCACTAGGGCGGGGCACCCCAGTCGCTGGGTTGTGATGTTGTATGTGGGGGTGGGGTCTGAGAGGGAACAATGGTGCTTGCTCCACTCCCCATCAAACCTCAGTCCCTTCTGCCACTTCCCCCAAGCAAACTGGCCCCTCTGGTGCCAATTCCCATGTGGGTTGGCTTGTGCACCTCATGGGTCTTTCCAATGACCTCTCCTGTGAGGCTGGGAGTCTCTCCCTGACCCTCAACCCCCACAGGTGTTTTCAATCAGTGCCCCAAGGCTCTATTTCCCAGCGCTGGGATCCTGGGTTGCTCGCAGTACCTTGCTTCACAATTCCCACCTTGCTGGGTCTGCTGGTTGCCACCCCTCGGCCGGGCTCTGCCAGCTGCCGCTTGCACACTCAGGGTCCACTCATTGCAGTCTTGTGCTCCCTGGAGGCCTTACACACCCTGTCCCAGTGCTCTTTGCTCTCCATGCCGTGACCTGCGCCTGGCTGCCTGACTCTGCCCTCCTACTGGTCTGGATGAACGGGTCTATTTTAACTTCTTGGTTGTCCAACTTCCATACAGTTCAATTTTCTGTCAGTTCTGGTTGTTATTCTGTTTCTAAATTGTTGTTGTCCCTATCTTGGTTGTGCAAGGAGGCACAGTGTGTCTACCTATGCCTCCATCTTGGCTGGAAGTCCCAAGACAGTTTTAAAATGAGATAATTCAGGTATAAATGGTTATTAAAATTACAAGGTATTTATTATTATATCTCTTTATTTCAAGAATATTTAGGTACAGACACTAGCCAATCATTGAAGAGTTCATTTATTATTTTCAGCATAAATTGGGCTTGGGGAAAATCAGCAAGCATTTGAGCAGTTTAAAATTTGATACTTATTGAGGACCTTTATCTCTGAAGTAAATAATGTGGAAGGGCCAGAAAGTCAAGACCTTTGCATTAATATCAGGAGAATTTAACAATGAATACAATCAGTCACATTTAAGCTCCAAGTATGTGGCAAATTTTTTGTTATTTAGCTAATTGATGTAGAAGGGAAAAAAGCATAAACTGTCATATATAGATGTTCGGATTCCTCAGGGATCATGTGTGCTATCATTTTGATAACTACCTATTTTTTTTCTATTTAGCTGGAATCAAAAATACCAGTTATTATATAGCTCATGGACCTAAAGTGATAATGTATATGATTTTCAGCATTCCTTCTGTCAGCCGATGGTTTTGGTGCCAACTCAGTGCCAACGATAATCCCCACTTTGGGGTGTGATGAAGAAAGAAACTCTATTCAGTGCCAAACAGCTCATTGTGATCCAGCAAGTCTGTGAAAACAGCACCACTGTGGAACAGCTTAACTGTGACACAGCATGGCTGGGAAAAGACCATGGCTGTGAGGTGGCTCCGGAGCCAGGACCCTCTTGGGCTAGACCACTCTGCTCGGCTCCTCACTGGTTTCCTTTGCTCTGTGCCAGTCTGCTCAGCTCTTCCCGTGTTCAGTGTTCAGTCTCCAGTGTTTCGGCTCCTGCTGGGAAAACAGTTTTCAGTGGAAAGGGAAAGTGCTCTCTCAGAGCCAGGGGGAGCTGACTTATACAGACAGAGGTTCCCTCCCCTGGTCCCTGATTGGTCTGTCATCATGCAAATAAGGACTCTAAATTCTTGCAGTTAGAATTCACACTGCCCTGATTGGTCTGAATGAAGCTGCTCTGATTGGTGGGTGAAGAAGCTGATGGGGTGGTAGCTGCACAGCTCTGATTAGATGGGGAGTCTCAGTCCTGTTGGTTGAAATAGGATTCCAGGAACTTCGTAAGGGCTGGGTCAGGGGGCTGGAACCAGGATCGCCAAACAGGCAGGCAGTTCAGTTCAGGCTTCTCCCTGAAGTGCAGTTGGCATGAGAGGTCTCTGTGTAGAAATGGCTGCTAGGTTCTGTTTTTTTTGTGTGTTTTGTTTTGAGTCCAGTTAGCCACTTGGAGCCCTTTTTAGTAGGTATCTTCTTTTTCAGTTTCCACACTTCAAATATATGGTATCATGTCATTTGCATTCAATTCTGTGAAATCAGTGGGACATATATTAATATGCCCATTTCACAGGTGGGGAAATTGATGTCTAGAGAACTTGTGTCTTGCCTATTATGGTCATGCCTGCAAATGGTATGAAAAGATTAGCACAAAATTTCTGGCTAAGTGATATAAATGCACTGCTATGCACTTATCTGGCATATAAATATACATTCATTCAACACTTATCGAGTGCCTGCTATGTACGAAGCCTTGGGTTGGGCCCAAGAGACTAAGAAGACAAGGCATAGTTCCTGTCCTCAGGGAGTTTATAACCTGGCAAGGAGTAAACCAGAAAGTCAGTACTAGTTATGTGTGCAACTAATTGTCATGCTCACTGTAAGTAGTTTCAGGTATTGAAAAATTGAAATTTAAATTATTAAAAGTCTTAGAATGTTTAAGATGAAACAGTTTATTGCCTCATGCACATAGTAAAAGATACTGTGACCCATTTTACATCTACACTACTCTAAGACTTGAGAAATTGTTTCTACACCCTTTGATTGATTTCACAGAGCTATTACTATACATTCCTTGATATTTCCAAATGTGCTTAATAAGCAATTATGTACCACTGCCTTGGAGTAATTTTGTTACTAATGTATGTTAAAGTCATCATACTGAATCCATGTTCCAAAAAGCCTGGTTAAATTTAAATGATATTCATATTTAGTTTAAAGAAATGATAAATTAAAATATGAGATTTATGTTTTATAATAACCTTCATGTGGCTTCACGAGAAGGAATTCATCAATGGTGGGGCATGGGGTTGTGTGAAAATTGAAACATATAGTGACGTTCTAGTAAGATCAGTATGAGGTGTATAATTTGAGGAAACAAATAGTGAATTTAGACAGGAACTCAATATTTAAGTCAATTATACTTAAGGACCTAGCAAGGGGTTCTGTGACTATTATTTGCCTGACGTAACCACAGCAGGAGATATAGGGGAATGGAAATTTGGCATTAAACACTTATTTCCTGGCTTTAAACTACATGCAGGATTTGGAATTATATAGAGACTTAAATTACAATTTAGCTGTGGGTTTTTTAAAAAGTGTACATGTACATTGTTGGACTAGGCTCGGGTAGGTCAGCTGCCTCAGTAATCATTTAACTCAGTGATTGAGTTAATACAATTCACATCCGACTCTTCAGTGAAGGTGAATGCCATCAGCAGAGAAGGTCTGCAGACCCAGGCTCCAGGTCTGTGTGACTAGGACAGGAGAGCTCTAGCTGGGTTTTCTGTTTTGTCTTCTCATTAAAAGAATATAATCCAGGGACTTTGTGGTCCTTATGGCACTACAACTGTCCCAATTAGGTTTCAGTTGATAAGAGACTGGACGAATTGAAACATTTTTTGCTGCCTTGAACCCTTCTGGGAAGCAGGGAGACTGTAACTCCTAAATAAATAAGCAAGTAGGTGACATTTTCCCGCTGGGGCCTCAGTCCAGTTTTTTCTAAATTTGTTAATTTTCTCCTCGCTTTAAAAGGCTTCTGCTGCTTGTTTTTGTTTTGTTTTTCTTTGTGTTTTCACGTGGAGATCAAGTATGTTTTTATTGATTGAAAACCTGATGTTTTATAAATGTGCTTATTTGAACTGCTTGTATTTTTAGTGCTTTGCTCAGGCAGCAGCCTTAATGAGTAGAGAAGAAAATGAGAAAGCAGGAAAGTGGAATCTTCATCGGGTACTTCTTTTTTCTGAAAGAGATTCTCTTTCATATATTAATGGCCAAAAAGTCATTCTTTCCTGAAACATGACTACAATAATGGAGCACAAGGAGAACACATTTAAAAGTCCTCTAGTACATAGATTCAAAAGGCCCTTAACAGGATTTAAAGAATGTATTGTTAAAAAGACTGATTTTTACTTTCACATCCCTTGCCCATTCAAATTATTATGTGAAATTACAGACACATTTGGATTATTCCATGAATTTGCAGATTCTTCTTTTTTAAGAAATCTATCAGCTACTGACAGGGAAAAAAGAGTGGTCTCGTGGGTTGGTTATGCTACGCTGGAGACCAGAGAAGCACTCACAGGACCCAAACTCCAGGATTTCTCTCCCTTCCTCACGTACTTCTGCTGAGAATTAGGAAGGGACTCCTGCCGGCAGTTTTTGCCCCATGTTCCTCCCACACCCGAGTTTTACGCCGGGACTAATGGTCCTTGATCCAACGCAGAATGTGATCACTCCCGTCAATGTACACGCTTGCACTTCACGGCTTCGCAGCTTTGTCAACAGCGGCAACGGTGCTTTTGGATACTCTGAAACTCCTTAGGCTAGGAACTTGGGGGAATAAAAGTGTCCTTCAGGTACATCATTTGTTAGATCAGAGTCAACGTGGCAAGTCTCTGGAAAACCAATATAAACATCTAAAAATAAATGGAACAGCCACAGAGAAGTGGGGAGTTGGAATTAAAGCCGCACAAGCCCTGCCACTAAATATCACCTCTCTTTCCACTCACCCCCAGGACACCCCCGAGTGTGGCGTATAATAAAATAGTGTTTCCCGCAGTGTGGGGGGCAGGCAGAGACCTTTTACTCAGCCGTGGACCAGGCCAGCAAGAAGGGCACAGGCAAGTCAGTGGCAATTCTATTCCTGCTTACTGTTCCTACAAATGAACTGAGTGCGGTCTGATTGCTAGATACAAACTTTTTTTAATGAGTTTATTAATTTATTTTTAGAGAGAAGGGAAGGGAGAAAGAAGGAGAGGGAGAGCAACATCAATGTGTGGTTGTGTCTAGTGCGCCCCCTTCTGGGGACCTGGCCCACAACCCAGGCATGTGCCCTGCTTGGGAATCAACCAGCAACCCATTGGTTTGCAGGCCAGCACTCAATACACTGAGCCACACCAGCCAGGGGTACATACAAACTTTCTAAAAGACCTAGGCTACAGTTAACCTTTGAAGAAATCATAATTTATTAATTCATTAAAACTGTGTCTAAAGTACCTATAAGAGATCAGATGCTGGGTTGGGTACAGGGACTAAGTGATTGGAAAACCACATCCCCGGGCCGCCCTGGAGGAGGCAGGAGGCTCTCACTGGTCAGGTAGATGTCCCAGAAATGAACGATGGCACAGGGTGGCAGTTCACAATGGAGGACTGTACCTGTGGCACTGCTCAGTGACGAGGCCAACGATGGGCATTGGAGACTCTTACTGGCATGTCCTAGGAATGCGATGCCATTTCCAGAACTGTCTGAAGTCGGTATGACGGTCAGACCTGCCTTGTAAGGGTGATGTGAGGACTGAAGGTGGTAGTAGGTGAAAGGCCCTTGGCACAGTGCTTCCTGCCAGCAAGTACTCAATAAATGGTGCTAGTGATGATTTTTCACCTCTCTTCCAGGGCTATAATAAGGCATCAAAATGTGGTGTTTGTGTAGAACTTGTCTCCAAGCCAGTACCTTCTAGGCTGGAGGGTAATCCCTTCAGGGCATGGCCAGTGCCATTAGAAATACCCCTTCCCCCTCGCTGTGTGCCTTCTTCATTTAGACTATGATTTCACCAGACTTTGTCAGCAGAAGTGCTTCCAGACCCTCCCTGCTTCTCTGTGAGCCATGTCACCTTGACTAGCCTCCTCCCACGATAGCACCCACTGAGAGTGCCCCTTAATTGTTGAAACATGTGTGTTTAGAAACAGGCAAAGGATTGTCAGTTAAAACAGCAAATAATTTTCCATCTTTAGAGATGGAATTTAATTCATCTGTGTCTTTACTTTATCTTTGGATCCCCAAATCACCAGAATAGTCCCCTCTAGTTACACAAATTAAGTAGTGAATTTATTCATTTATTCCCAATACAGACACTGCATAATACAGAGGATTAGAGTATATAGGAGTGGGTTAGAGTTTCTGGAGCCAGACTGCCTGGGTTCAATTACCAGCTCCATTCACGTGTTGGTGAATCTCCAAAGATGATGTCCCAATAACTACACTGCCTGGTATTCACACCTTATGTTACCACCGAACACTGAATCAGGGCTGGCCCTATGGAACAGGTACAATAGGGCAGAAATGACAGTACATGAGTTCTGAGGCCAGGACATGAGAAATTTGAAAGCTTTTGCCTTTGTTTCTTAAACGGGTCCTCTGGAGGAAGCTGGCTGCCACGTGAGAACCCCCACGCTGTGTGGAAGCCCACGCTAGTGACTTAGAGAGGCATGTGGAGAGAGACAGATGCCCAGGAAGCCTCCGGCTGCTCCAGGCGTCCCAGACAAGGAGCCGGGTGTGTGAGTGAAGAAGTCATGTTGGAGGACCAGCCCAGTGAAGCCGTCACACTGCTTAAGCCCAGCTGAGAAACGATAGTACTTACACTCAGTGGAGACCCGTGAACCCACGGAACCATGAGAAGAGCGCATTGTCGTTTAAAGCCACTACGTTTGGGGTTGGTTTGTTAGGCAGCAAGGGACTACCAGAACAATTACTCACTGTATGACCTTGAGTTTGTGAGTTACCCTCTCTGTGCCCCAGTTTCCTCAACTATAAAACATGGATAATAATGCTCCCTACCTCACAGCATTACTTTGGGCATTAGACTAATTATTACATGTGCAGCATTAAAAGCAGTGCCTAGAATATGGTACATAACTCAAAAAATAATAAGTATTATTCACTCATGAAATATGTATTGAATGCTGTATTGATTATGCGTCAGGCCCTGGTTTACATTCTAGGAATATAATAGCAAAGGTTTTTGTGCTGCCGGTGTTTACCTTCTAGAGGTGAAGGGGGACAATAAATAGATCACGACGGGGCGGGTGGGAAGTCAGTGCCGTGAAGATGATAAAACAAGGTGATGTAATGGAGATCGGCACCCATGATGTCATGTTTGCACTGGGATCTGGATGATGCCACTGTCTCCCTGCTGATGGCTCTCCAGAGGTTGGGAGGCCCCACTGCCCTGCATGCAGACAACTCAGTGTGTGGCGTTAGGCAACCTCTCTGAGGCTTCTTGTCCGTTATTTGTAAAGTGTAAAATGTCGTCTGGATGTTTATGGATGGAAAGGCTTTGTGCATGGATTTAGTTCCTGTGGAGAGGGTAGTGGGCTTGGTGTGCACCTCTGCCTACATGTGTTCGATCTGTTTGGGTTTTGACTTTGGAGAGGTGCTTTGGGGACGTGCACAGGGGAGAAGCCGAGGGGTCTGCTTGTGTGAGAAGTGCTGCCTTGGGTCCCAGCGTGATGCAGACGTGGGAGGAAGCCATTCCATCGTCCCCACTCACAGCTCTGCCTCCATGGGAGGGAGCAGAATCACAGGGGAATCAGGAAATAGCACCTGGAACAGAGAGGCTTCCTGTTCGTGGGCCCATTCAGGGAATTTGGAGGACACACCCATCAGTACGAACATTTCATTTACCCATTCATCTGTTTATGGATGCTTGGGTTGTTCCCACCTTTGGCTCTTGTGACTAATGCTGCTGTAAACATTAGTGTACAAGTGTCTGTTTGAGTCCCTTTCAGTTCCGTTGGGTGTGTAACTGGGAGTGGAATTGCTGGATCACAAGGTAATTCTGTTTAGCTTTTTGAGGAGCCACCAGACTGTTTTCCAGGAGTAAGAGAGAAAGAACAAGGTGAACCCTGTCACTAGGGGCCAGACTGTTTTGTGGCCTGCATACCCGTCCCCTGGAGATGCTCTAAAACACCCAGGATTTTAGGGGGCATTCTGGCACAGGCAGCAGGCCGATAGGACCTTAAGTTACTGTTCTTCAGTGATTACGACTAAGCATGCCTCGTCCGGCGTCACATAAAGCCGGGCAGCGAGTCCACAGGATGCACAGTACACTTTTTTATTATTTTAGTTGTGAGTTTTTTATTACTATACTTGTGGATCTGTTTTATTATTCCCCATACATCTTGTCTATATATTTATTTATCCTTACAAATCCTAGCTGTGCATATACAGGGTGGGGGCAGTTGTTTATATGAAAATAATACAATAACTAACAAATAATAATGCAAGAATGAACTCTGCGTTTTGTGTACTCACAACTACAAACCTACTTTTGCTCCACACTGTATTGTTTCATTATTCTCTATAAATCCTAGCTACATACATCTGAAAATAATGAAACTATATTTTTTAAAAAAGAAGTAAATTGTAGGATTATTAAGTCAGGAAAGAATTAGCACACAGCCTTCCTGTCCACCTCTCTGTCCTGCAGTGCAGCGTGGGAGTCCACGCTCTCTGTGTCCTCACAGCATCTGGGGAGCATCTGCATGGTGGCAGAGGTCCCTGGTGTCTACTCATGTCTCCTCTACAAAACGGTAAAGCTCTGAGGACAAGGGCCTTGTTATAGTTGTCTGTTCTCTAGGGAGCTAACATAATGTTTGACACATGCCATAATACTTGAGTGAAGGAAAGAGTGTACAAATGAGTGAATGAACAAGCTAATGAATGGGGCAGTTACTCCACCGCCTGCCTCTAGGCAGAACCACACAAAAGCTACAGATCTCTGCAGAAAAGGTTCCTTTCATTACCTAGAGCTCTGGAGAAGGAGGCCTGTTCTATGATGTTCTGTGCTCTGTAGAATGCTGCAGTTGAAAGAGCTGTTCTCCTCTGTCCCTCCTTCTGCGTCTCTGGTTGTGCTACGTCTGCCCCCGGTTGTGCATTGTCAGCCACCACGTGCTTGTACTGAATGACCACAGGTCAGTCAGCATAAGAGCATCAGGGACATGCACACAGCCACTCACAATTTGGATTCCATGTCTGGGTGTTTACTGTCCAGTCTAGGTGAACATTCCAGATGCTTCCTCTTCTTATTCACTTGACACTGACACCCCACTACCCACTGAAGTGTAAAGGTCCTTCAGACTCCTTGTGTATGCAGTTGTACAATGCTGCAGCATTCACATGGGCTGTGAAAGCTCTTAATTTAATGTGTGAAACTAGTTTTCATTGGGACTTGCAAACAGTTAAACGGGAAGATAGATAAACAATATAAACTAGGAGAGTATATTATATTAGCTAATTAACTTTAGGAAAACATTAATTTTTTAAGAACCAACAAATGCTTATACAAATGTAAGTAATGTAAGGCTGAGTGATAGAGGTTAGATTAGACTATTATTCTAACATTTGAAGACTTGCTCGGTGAACTAACATCATAACATCATACCACATGAAGCACATTGAAGTTTTAGGTATTTCATTTTATGTAGGCCATAAGTCTTTTGGGGAAAAGTACATCATTTTGAGGGGAATTCTTCATATTTTATGAGGAGGAACTGACAGTAAAATGTCATCCTGTTGATGAAGATGCCCGACTCTGGCTGGATAGTGATTTTCACGCCTTCCCACAACGCATATTCAGCTACCAGAGGAGAGCGCCGAGGAAGCAGACCGGTCACCCGTGTTGCAGAGCCACGCAACAGCTTCCCCTACTCAGTGCTAGATTGTGAGCTGGGGTGAAGTCATGACATTATTTTATTGGACTGAGCAACACATATTTACTGAGCACCTGCCGTGTTCCAGGATCGTGTAGCATGTGGAATGCAACAGAGAGCCAAGCAGACAGAGACTCGTGCCCTGGAGGAGCCTCTTGTTCCCGGGCTATGCTGGGAACGGCAGGGAGGCCTGTAGGGGAGCAGAGTGGGCAGTGGGTGCTGAGGTCAGGCAGGGAAGAGGGGCGGGTCCTGTAAAGCCTGTGCACCAGTGTGTGCTCCAAGGAGACGGAGGCAATGCCAAGAGCAGAAGAAAACTTCAACATGATTATTATCTTCAGAGAGATAAGAAAAAATAACTGTGCACATAAAATAAAGATGGGGTGCTAGAAAACAGTAAGATAAAAATGCACTTGGAAATTAATGACTTGACACAGAAATAAATTAATAGAAAGGCTACAAGATAAACTTGAAGAAGACACTCAGAAAATACAACAGGAGAAGAGATAAAATATTGGAGAGCAAAGATGAGGAAATTCAAGGATATATCCAGGAAGTCTTGATCTAATGAGAGTTCTAGAAAAAGAGAACAGAGAATATGGAAAAAATGAATTATTAAAAAAATAATAGTACAATCAGTGGAAGAAGACAAATACCAAGGTACATCTTTGTTCAAAATCCGACAAGTTTCTGGGGGAGGAAACCATCTGGAACAGGAAAAGAACATCAGCCTATTGGAAGCTGGAAGGCCGTACAACAACACCTTTAAAACTCTGGTGACAGTCATTGTACAGCTACAGTTCTGTGCCCTGCCAAACTGGCAGACAAACGTGAGCACAGAATGCAAGGCCTTAAACTTTTTATCTCTGTACACCCTTTGTAATAAAATGACAAAAGGATGAGCTCCAGCAAAAGGAGGGAATAAAGCAAGCAAGAAAAAAATAAAGGAGCCCAGGGGGCAATTCTTCCTGAGTAGATGGAGAAGCAAGTCTCAGCCCACCAGCTGCGCAGCGGCCTGGAGAGTAGCCAGCCCAGGCCAGATGGAGGGGACCAGATGGTGGTGGCTCCAGGATGGAACTGATACCTAGTGCCTGCCTGTTCACTACTGAGAGGGGTGGTAGTGAACTAACTATATATATAGTTTCTTAAGATTGCATTCGGGAACAGCAAATAGTAGATTTCACAGGCTTAACAACTACAATTGATTTTACAAACAAAAAAGGGGGAGATGTTGAGAACCACCCTGCATGGTTTCAGGAGCTGTAACCCCCCCATGGCTAAGGCTGAGTGAGTGACCTTCAGACCATAAGCCACTAAGGAGACAAAGCTTATCTCCCTGGCAGGAGCACTGCTTCTGCTCATTTTACTTCATCCATAACTAGCCCCAAATGCTTGATTGGTTAGCCAATGATGGGTAAGATTCCCCATGGGGGGAACAACCTAAGACAGGCACAATTACGGGGAGGCCACAGGAAAGGACTTGGGGGGGCTATAGCAAAAGGATGTGATGGACTCTTGACCTTTGGCTTTGACATAACCTGAGTCCTCATCCTGTCGGAGAAGTCTTCTAATCTCTTGGTTGTCTTACTTCCCCTGCCTGACTTAAACCTGAAACAATGACTTAAGCCTGAAACAATGCTGGTGGTGGGTGCAGCCCTGCACTGGAAAGGGTGGCTTCCCTAGAGCAATCAGGTCTAAGAAAGAATATGTAAAATCCTGTGAAAACTGCTTCGTTTAGAACGCTCTCAATTAAATGATAAGGGTCTAAGTGAGAAGTGAGTTTGTTCCTCAAAGTTTTATGGCTCTTTAGCTATCTGACCCTGACTCAGAATAGATCCTCAGAGTTCTTTGTATGTTTGATCCTTACTGCCTGATAATGATTAATGAGCTTTACCTGTATTCCTGTGCAAATGAACCCAATAAAAGCTTGTCAAGGCAAGGGTCCCAGTGCTCTCCTCTTGAGAGAGTGGCCAGGCCACTCCGTGGTGCTCTCCCCTTGATAGATAGGCTGTGCCATCCCTTTTCCTCCACAGGACTCAGTAGTCCATGTGAATTTGTCTTGTGTCTCATCCATAATGACGTGGACACTGTGGGCCAGTGTCCATGTCAGTAGAGAGTAATATTTATGTGGTCATAGTGATGCAAGCCCTGAATACTGATATAACCAGAATTTTGATGAGGAATGGAGGAGATAATAATAAGCAGAAAGACAAATGTTAAAGGACTAAATCAAGAAGTAGTAGCACAGCATGTTATTAAGAAACAAGGAGCTAAATTTCAAAGAAAATTGGAAAGAACGGAACTGGTTGCCTCTGAGAAGTGGGCATCAGGGATTGGGTAGAGGGGCAGGGACGGTTATTTTCGGTTACAGCCTGGTGGTACTGTTTTAGATGATAAACTGTGGACATTAATTTCTGGATATAAGAACTAGGTTTAAAAACAGTTTTAGTTCTGTAGAAACCCAACTCGACCATGTAAGCCCTGCTCCTTAAGGGGACACGGCCACTTGCGTTTGCCTCTAAACTAATTTCAGTGCATTTATTACCTTACCATGATTTCTCCCAGCTCGGAAGGGAAGGGCTTTCTGTTTCATTCCTTGAAAACATACAGTTTGGTGTTTCTGATCTATTACAGATTTCTCAAACGAAGTGACAGGTTATGGCCCTGGCTGGTGTAACTCAGTGGACTGAGTATGGGCCTACGAACAAGAGGGTTGCTGGTTCGATTCCCAGTCAGGGCACATGCCTGGGTTGTGGGCCAGGTCCCCAGTAGGGGGGATCACTCTAGAGGCAGCCACACATTGATGTTTCTCTCCCTTTCTTTTTCCTTCCCTTCCTCTCTGTCTAAAAATAAATAAATAAAAATCTTTTTTTTTTAAAGAAATGACAGATTATGAAAGTATTTTCTTGAAAATGTCAATTCAGGTTTTTTCTTACATTGTTGCATAGACATCCACTCTGTCCTATAAAACCTTCCCAAAACTCATACGCACGTTGTCAGTAAGAAGAAAATGTGGGTGTTGTAGGCCGAAATGGGCCCTAGCTAGCTAGCCGGCCTCATGTCTGTTCTCCCCCAGCCTTGCTGTCAGACAATGTGTGCACACGGCCTTTTCTCTGAGGATCTCTGCCAATCCCATTTATGCTGTGCTCTGTTAGCTTATGTTGACGACTTCTCGAGAATTGAAAGAATATCCAAAAATGACTCAAGTGCTTTGTTCCATTTTTTAAAGATGAGAAGAAGCTGGCTAGCTTCCATTTCCATGACCTATCTGCAGTCTTCAATCATGAAACACAACCAAGGAAATGAATGTCCTTACTTCAAAAAAAGTATAATCCTGTACAAGCAGATTGAGAGACTATAACAGCCGATTACTCGGGACGGACATTTTTACAAACTTTTGGTGCCATCTTCACGTGTCTTAGTGTGACCCCAACTCGTCCTGGGCGGCCACGACAGCGGTGCTAGAGGTTCTCGTCCCACTTTTGTGTGGCCCTTGAAATTGCAGCATGTACCTCGGTGAGACTGAATTTTCTCACTTTTGTGATTGCTCCAAAGAGTTTGTTGTCATTCTTGCTATTCACACAGGCTGAGATTGTGTCTATTTTTTGGTGGCCATATTACATAGAATTTCTATGTATAAATTCACGTAGAATTTACAAACCCCCGAAACAACGGAAGTATCTCCGCTGTTGCCTGTCCCAGAACTACTGGGTCAGGATGACTGGTGAATGTCGCTATCCATTTGTTAATCACAGTAATTCACGCGAAGTGCAAAGCAAAGAACCCCCAAACATCAGTGGCCCCCACAACAAGTGGTTATTTCTTGCCTGCATCCCGGCCCAGGGCAGTGGGCTGGCTGTCCTGGGCAGTGCTCCTGGGAGCAGTAGCTCGGTGTCTCCGAGGACCCCCTTGCTTCCTCCACTGAACCTGCTCCCCGGAGCATGAAGAGAACTCCAAAGGGAACACACAGGAATCTGATGGCTGGGCCCAGAGGTGGGTACATCACTTCCACCTACAGTCTGTTGCCCAGGACTTAGTCCCAGCACCCCAGTCTGGCTAAAAGGGAGGCTGGCTAACCTTGACTTCCTGTGTGCCCAGGGAAACAAAATTGGTAAGTGTGGCCCCTGGTCTCTGCCACAGTTAGGCTACGGAAAACCCAGTGGGACAGAAGTCAGGAGGCCTGGCCACTGCCACTGACTTGCCAGGTGGCTTTAAGTAAGTCATTCTAACCACTCGGAGCGGTTCCTTCCCATAAGGACACTGGTGCTGCCTGCCCCTCGCCAGTGAGTGAGTTTACATTGTTCCGTAAATGTAGATACTAGTAGCAGGAGTTGTGGCCTGCACTATTTTTTTAAAGCAAGGATCCCAGTGATTTCTTTAACTACTTTTGAACCCCTGTAACAGTCAAGCATTGGACTAGCTACAGCCTAGCTACTAGCTCTGATCTCTGGAGCTTGCATTCTGGTGGAGGCATGGGTGATAAAGAATCTGTGGAGAAATAACATGGTTGTGCAACCTAATGCCACTGAAGGGACAGGCCTCTCTATAAAGGTGACATGTGAGCTGAGACCTACGTGGGGAGGTAGAAGCAGACAGGTGACTGTCAGGGAGTAGAGTTGCCCAGCAGACGAACCAGGCTGTGCAAAGCCCCTGAGGTGGAAAACCAGCTTGGAGAGCTTCGTGAACAGACAGATCACTGTGGAGGAGGGAAAGATGAAGTTTGAGAGGTGGTCAGAGGCCATGTCATGCAGGGCTTTAATCTCTCTGTGCCTCAGTTTCCTCACCTGCAAACTCAAACTGGGCTAATAATATCAACTTTATAAGGTTGCTTGTAGGGGATAAAATGGAGTAATATGTGTAATGTGCTTAGAAAAATACCTGGCACCTGATATACATTACACAAGTGGGCGACTACAGGTGAGGATTTTATTCCAAATGCAATGGGCGACTTTTGGATAGTTTTCAGCAGGGGATGTAACCCAACCTCTACTGGTGCCTCTGGGCTAGGCTCGAGGTGGTTGGAGGTTTCCTCCCTCCTTCCAGACATGGAGAGTGGGGAGAGAAAGGGCTTTCTCCCTCTCCCTCCCTCCCTCCCTCCCTCTCTTCCTTCCTTCTTCCCTCCCCACCTACCTTCCTTCCTTCCTTCCTTCCTTCCTTCCTTCCTTCCTTCCTTCCTTCCTTCCTTCCTTTGTTTCTTTCTCTCTCTCTTTCTCTATCTCTCTCTCTTTATTTGGGGGGGGGTGAAATCCCCCCTCAAAGTTTAAAACATCACATGTTACTTCTACTAATCAATGTTTTGTTTTCCATACACTTATAAGACTCCATTTTTCAAAAGAAGAGTTATTTAAATATATGCCAGTAAGGTCTTATAACCTTCTGCTGTATCCCCCTCTTGAAATAGAGCCAAGTATCTATTTATACACAAATGTTTCCGGATTCTGTTGGGGGTATGTTTGAGATGGCTGTGTGTCGCCACACCTCTTGAACTTTATGGAAGTAGAATGTGCCCTGCATTTGAGAACATGCTTACTTTCCCCCAAATCTCTTTGTAGAAAAGGAAAATCTTAGAAGATTAAAACAATGGCTTTGAAACCACCATTTCTGCAGAAACCTACTCCTCCCTACAGAGGAAGCTGGCCTTGTGTTTGTATTTTGCTCATAGCATCCTGAAAACACAAACCATCAGCTCGAAACAAGGTCCCCCATTTATTCTCTGGCAAGAGCTCCGGCACTGGCTTCAAGGGACTTGGCACCTTAGCCTGTGACAGTAAGGACATCCCTGGGGCTATGGGGTGAGCTGAGGTCACTGTTGCAACAATAGGCTTTGGCTCACACAGGACTTGGCTGTTGATTAAAAAAACAAAACATGAACATAGAATTGTTTTTCTACAAGCAGATAATGAATTCCCCGGTCAATATAATCTCACAAAACAGTAGCTTTGTCTAATTGCCACCAAAAAGCTTCTTAACTGAGTTTCTGAATTAAGTGTTAGCATTTCCAAGAGATTTGAAATATAAAGTTTCTCAGAAGATATGTATCTTCCACTTTGTAAGGAATGACTTAGAAAGGAGAGTGGCCTTCTGGAGTTCTGCTGCCAGGCAGGGTTCAGAGCTCTTAGAACCACAGGAGTGGGCTCTTGCACCCTCATCCAGGATTTGTACAAAGAGGCTGGTTTTCCATTTAGCTCCTATGATTCATGCACTGAACAAACCTTTATGATGTACCTTGAGACCACACATTGCCCAGAGGCTGGGATGCAACAGGGAACAAGGTAGAAGGGATCCTTTTCTCCTAGACAAAAACCTGACAGTGAGTAAGTGGGCTGAGCCATCCGGTCCTCAGAGACCTGAGGGGTAGGCTGCCAGCCTTGCAGAGCCCACCTTGGGAGGCGGAGTGGGGGTCTGGGAATGCCTCCAAGAAGAGGTGATGTTGAAACTGAGGCCCTGAGCATGAGTGGTGAAGGGCAGAAGTGGGAAAGTATGCCAGGTAGAAGGAATAGCTTGTGAAGACCCTGTGTGCTTTGTTTTTACTTTTTTATCTCCCTCTTCTTCACCCAGAACATTCACCAATGCCCAGGTTCCAGACTGTTACAGCATTATCCCATTTTCATTAGTTTTTAAAACACACAAAAACACAATATACTTTGCATGGATACACATATGTGTACATAAAAGTATTTTGATTGCTGTGGAAGGAAACCCACTAAATTTGTGACAGCGGTTGCTTCTGAGAAAGGAAGAAGAAAGAGGACAAAGAAAACCTCATTTTTACATGAAAATTTTAATTTATTTTATTAAAGGAGACTTTAAAAACATGATGACAAAATGTTAACAATAATCAGTTCTGGATTGTTGGTGCCCAGGTGTTTGTTGTATTGCTCTATATATCTGTGTATATTTCTGTATTTTCAAAATATTCTCAATGCCCCAGACGAAGTGGCTCAGTGGGTTGGGAGTCATCTGCAAACCAAAAGGTCACCAGTTCGATTCCTCGTCAGAGCACGTGTGTAGGTTGCAGGTTCGTCCGGGTCAGGGCACCTACAGAAGGCAACCGATCAATGTTTCTCTCACATCAATGTTCCTCTCCCTCTCTTTCTCCACACCCGTTCCCCTCTCTCTAAAATCAAAAATAAAAATAAAAAAAGTAATTAAACATATATCTTTAACAAAGAAAACTCAAGGGTACAGACAGTAAATTCTTTGAGTGGATGGGTCATCCTCAGAGAACATGCTTTCCAAAGTCCTTCAGAGTGTCAGTATAGGGACTGTCAGCAAAGCTCACATCGCAGGGCACCAGACGGCTTGGTGACTCATGTAGGTGTGAAGAACAGCTGCCGTGTCACAGTGAAGTGCTGCAGTGTGCTTCTCACTTGCTATAGAATTTCTCTTTGGCCTTTAGAGCAAGGGGCATTCATCTCTGGTTACAGCAGACCCACAGCTCTCCTCTGCCTGCTTCTTCAGAAGGGTTTTCCCTGGGGTTGTTGGGGATCATCATGTGTTCAAAATAGCAATGATGCAATCCAGTTTCTATTGCCAAATAGACTGTGTGTCATTCCCAGAGAAGCTTCAGATTTTCATTCCAATGGGACCAAGTAAAGAACTCCTGAGAAGGAGTGGTTTATCCCAGTGGGGATGAGTACCCAAAGCCTGTATCCATTTCAACAGCCAGACTACAGGATGAATCAACAGAATTTTCTTAGTGTCATAGAACTGAGAACTTGGCAATGAAACGAGACTGTGCCGCCCTGTGCCCCTCCTTGTTGCAGTCATCTGAAGACCTCAGGAGAGTCTCCCTCACTCCTCGTAAATTTTAGCTCCTGGCTCACTCTCATTGTCTGCAACATTCTTCCTTGTCATTAGTCATAGTAATTTCAGTATCTGCATGGATGAACCTGAGTCTTTAACCTCATCTCCTCCAAAGAGCTTATCCTTCATCGTTCTTCCGCCATCCATCCCATTGTCATTATCCTTGTCTCCACCACAACCTAGCTTGTTACTGTCCTCACCCCACTGCCTCCTGATTTCTATCCTTACCCAGCTGGAGCTCTGTGGTCCATCTTTATGACCATTCCTCTGCCTACATCCTCAACTCTCATGGCCCTCCCTCCTTCCATAGTCCTTACTTAGCTAACACCCCTCTTTCCTGGCCCCCAACCTACCACTGCTTAAACCCAACTCTCTGCCAGCTCTTCACTCCCACCTAGGGAGCCAAATGTGGCATGACAGCCCTATATTTTCCTAGTCCCTTTAACCACCTTCTCCTCTGTTCTCAAACTCCCAAAGCTGCCCTCACGTCCACTCTCACTGCTGATGATTTTGTTTTAAAAGAAATCAGAAGAGCCCTGACTGGTGTGGCTCAGTGGACTGAATGCCGGCCTGTGAACCAAAGGGTTGCTGTTTCAATTCCCAGTCAGGGCACGTGTCTGTGTTGCTGGCCAGGTCCCCAGTAGGGGGCACATGAGAGGCAGCCACACAGTGATGTTTCTCTCCCTCTCTTTCTCCCTCCCTTCCCCTTTCTCTGAAAGTAAATGAATAAAACCTTAAAAAAAAAAAAAGAAATCAGGAGAAAAGTTTCATATGGCATCACAACCTCATCTACTAAACTGCTTGCATCTGCCTTCCCTCCTCTCATGCTACCGAGGCGCCCGCTCCATCTGTGCCTGAGATCGCATCTCCCTGTGCCTACTCAGCATTTCAGCAGCAGTTCTCCCTCTGTCCTGCTTTGTCAGGTTGCCCTCTCTACAGAACTGTTTCTGTTGGTTGCAAACACGCCTTAATATAGCCCATCATAAACTCCCATCTTGACCTCACATCCCCTTCTAGTAACCCCCATATTACTCTATCCTTCCAGCAAAACTCCCTGAAAGGTTTGTCTCTACTTATTATCACCAGTTCCTCTCACTGCATTTTCACTTTGATCCTTCTCTTACTGGGCTTTGTCCCCATGCTCCACAAACGTGTCTTGGTCAGAGTAACTGGTGGCCTGTGGTTGCTAAACCCAGGGATCATTTCTCAATCCTCGCCTTCCTCTGGACTCGCCTCACTTGGGTTCCAGGTACCACCTTCTGGTTGCCTTCTCCTTACAGATTCAGTCTCTGTTGTGGTTTTCCCTCACCTTGAAGAGCTGATGACACTGGAGGGAGTGCCCCAGAGTTCTGTGCTTAGGCCTCACTCCCCACACCCTCTTGTTAGAAATCTGACTCATCTCTGCTCACAGCTTTGAGTTACTTTCCATAATGTTTATCAATACATTTGTACCAATAGTCATTATTCATGCAACACAATCCAAATTAAATTAATTTAGCTCAAAATGTTTTCGTTGGCTGGGAATTTTTCAATGATTCATAGAAAGCTTGTTTATATTTAAGGTTACGGGTGGTATCATATTTTCCACACTAGAGGCTGCATGCAACAAAACAAGAAAACCAGGAAGTTCTATAGCAGATATCTCATGAGAATGTTTCAAAATTTAATTGCATTTACTGCTATCAGTTTCTTAGACTGTGGCTTTGGAACTTCCGGTATTTACACAATTAAGATAAGCTCCTAGCAATATCTTCAAATAATTAAAATTAGATTTTTCTTATGATCCAGTGATTCTACTTCTGGGGATTTATCTGAAGAAACCCAAAATACTTAATTTGAAAACCATATGCACCCCTATGTTCATGGCAGCACGTTGGCAATAGCCAAGCTGTGGGAGCCACCTGAGTGCCCATCAGCAGACGAGTGAACAGCAAAACTATGGTACATATACACAGTGGAATATTAGTCAGCCTTGAAGAAGAAGGAAATCTTAACTTTCCATGGATGGACCTAGAGGGTATGATGTTCAGTGAAATAAGTCAGTCAGAGAAAGCTAAATACCACACCATTTCACTCGTGTGGAATCTAAAAACAAAATAAACAAAATTGAAACAGACTCCTAGACACAGAGAGGAAAGTAGTAGTACCAGAGGAGAGGGGGCTTGAGGGACTGAGTGAAAGAGATGAAGAGGTTAAGAAGTACAAATTGGCAGTTACCAAATAGTCATGTAAAGTACTGCATAGGGAATATGGTCAATAATATTGCAATGACTATGCATGGGGCCAGTTGGGGTACTAGAAATATGGAGGGGACACTTTGTAAAGTATATGTTTGTCTAACCACTATGCTGTACACCTAAAACCAATACAAAATGAAATTGAAAGAAAAAAAATAACCTCCTAACAACCAGAATGCAACCGTGACAAAACGAAAACATTCCCTTTCTTGTGACTACTCCATTACTGTTCCTCCACTGGAATGGGTATGTGACTGACACAAGGTTAAATAGCACTGAAACATTTCCTCTCACCATTAAAAAAAAAATCAGGGCACTGAACTCACCAACATGAGGAAGCATCTACTAACTTCTGAGTCTGTGATAGTTCATTAGAATGAATATAAACCAATCATTGTTGCTTATGGGGTGTGTGTGTGTGTGTGTGTGTGTTTTAAAATCACTGACCTTTGTCATCTGTAAGTTTTTACAGAATGAAATTTTTATGCTATTCACTGGGGACCTCATATAGTTGAAAGGTGAAATAAATCCGATTGAGACTTTATGATTAAACTACTTTAATGAAGAAGTTAAAAGATAGTGTGAACTGGGAAAGAAATGGGACTTTTTAAGAATTCTGCCAAAGGCTTCTGCAGCCATTGTTTCCTACAGGAAACAAGGAGGGACGCAACCTAACAACCATATGGGGAAATTATGGTGAAGCAGGTTTTGTAAGAAAGTGAAGACTCACCTTTTTCATCAGAGCATTGTTTCAGGGCTACCTGGTATACAAAGTTTTCACCTAGAAAACAAACAAAAACTGGGTGACTTCAAGAAGAGAATGGTCAACTATTACTGAGTTAATGTAACCAGTATTCATAGTTGACCTGGATTTCTCGATACCCAAAGTGAATTATCTGTAAATTAGCTGCACGATTGTCAAATAATCCCCGTGGTTTTAACTTGTTAGAAATATGCTATGTATTGAGATCGTCCCATTGTATGATTTGTGAGAAATGACATTTCAAATGTTTCTTTGCCACACGGCATCTCTGGGAGCCTTGGTGTTTCACAGTGCGCAAATGTGTACCAACATCCTATGTACCAATGTTCTTTGTAAGCAATGCCATAAATTAATAAGGCTGTCCAATATTTTGAAGCTGTGCTGAGATAAATTCCTTAAGAATAACTCTGTGTACCCTAGAGAATTGTGGAATTTGTCAAAGATGATACTTCTATTTTATTAAGAGTAGCTTTTCCGGCTTAGTTCAGGTTTGAGGGAAGAAAAAGTACCATCTTGGATGTTACGCTTTTATCTGCTCACTTTAGTAATTGACGGAATATGAAGGCCTCAGGCAGTTTTCATGGCACGGTTTTCAAACTGGGCTTTTTCTTGGCAGGTTCCCAAGGGGAAAGTTGTTGTTCTCAATTTCCGGTTCATAGACCTGGAGAGCGACAGCCTGTGCCGCTATGACTTCGTGGACGTGTACAGTGGCCACAGCAACGGCCAGCGCATCGGGCGCTTCTGCGGCACGTTCCGGCCAGCAGCCCTGGTGTCCAGTGGCAACAAGATGATGGTGCAGATGATTTCCGACGCCAACACGGCTGGGAATGGTTTCATGGCCGCGTTCTCGGCCGCCGAACCCAATGAAAGAGGTATTGTTTCCACACCATGGCAATAATAGCGGTAAGGGTGGCTCGTGGCTCCTGAAGGCCTGCTGGGGGGCAGGCACTGTTCTAGGCACTTGATATGTATTTCTCCTTAACTTAAAGTTTAAGGGAAGTTTTTCTCAACAGAGAGCCACTAAAGCGCCAAGAGACTATAAAAAATTTAGTTCTTTTTTTAGAAGTTCATATATATTCTTTTAAATGTTCACCTATAAAAATTCAGAGAGTAAAAATGTGAAGCTTGCGTACACATATACACATGCAGATATAGAAACGTGGCCCATCAGCTGATTCTAGCCCCCTCTTAGAAATTGCCATGGCTGATGGTTCTCATACCTTTCTATGTTTTACATGTGTGTATATACACACTCTTGCAATATAGCCTTTTAAAAATGTACGTGGGATCATGCATTCATATTGTTTAACAGCTTTCTCCATTCATTTAACACTATGTGTTGTGATGTTTTCATGTCAATACATGTGAGCTCCCAAGGAAAGAAACCTCTACTCTTGAAAGTTAACTGCAGAAGGCAAGATCTATTGGGTTTGCAGCCTTCCGCCTGGGGGCACTCCCTAATCTGCCCTTGCTTTGGCCGGTAGTGCAACAGTACTGGGCTGGGCTGTCAGAGCACAGAACATGGGGCTGACAGAGCAGCCAGATTGTTTGGGAGGAAATCCTGGCTGAGAACTACAGAGGAATCGAGGCACAAAGTGTACACACAAAACCCACACTAATCTTCATCTGACAGCTATGTAGGGGAGAACTCAGCTGGCCTGGCACAAAAGCACCAGCTGGAAGATGAGAGAGCTGACAGACACTACAGCTGCTGCCCACTGCCAGAAAGACAATATACTAAGCTTGGGTCTAGCCAAGTTAAATGCCAGCTAGAACAAGAATTACTTTTCATAGGAACACGACCGAATCTAGAGTCTCTATAATGTATCATTCATAATGTCTACTATCAAATCATGTTATGAAACCAGAAAAGTATGTCTATATTTAAGAAAAAAGCAGTCATGAAAATCTGACCCCAAGACAACTCAGACATTGCAATTAGCAAACAGCACTTTAAAGCAGCTATTAGAAATATATTTAAAACTTAATGGGAAATATATGTATAATAAATAGACTGAGAATCTCAGAAGAGAAACAGTAACTATAAAAAAGAACAAAATGGTAATTCTAGAACTGAAAGATACCAAATTTGAAATTTTTAAATTTACCTTATGGGTTTACAAGAAGATTGGAGATGACAGAAGAGTCACTGAATTTGAATAGAAATCATCTATTCTGAAGAGCCAGGAGGGAACATATTAATAAGAAATAGCTCCCAAGACCAGTAAGACAATATCAGGTGATCTTACACAGGTGTAATTTGTATCCCAGAGAATAAGAGAGTGATAATAGTGCAGAAAAAATAGCTGACGAAATAAAGGCTTGAAGCTACCAAAATTTAGGGAAGCACATTACTTTATAGACCAAGATCAACACATTCCAAATAGGATAAATAAAAATGAAGCCACAAGTAGGCATATCAAAATTAAATTCCAGAGACCTAAAGATAAAGAGAAAAATCTTAAAATCAATCAGATGAAAACAGAATTGCACACAAGGGAAAGATGGTGTGAATTATGACTTTCTTTCTATCAGAAACAATGGCACCCAGAGGTGGTAGAACAGCATTTTTAAAGTGCTGGAATAAAGCTGTCAATCTAGAATTTTATAGCCAGTCTTCAAAAATGAAAGCAAAATAAAGACATTTGGAGGTAAACTTTCACATCACACACAAAAAAACAAAAATCAAACAAACAAACAAAAACAGTAAAAGAAGTTCCTCAGGTTGAAGGGAAATGGCTCCACAGGATAAAATGGAGGTGATGGAAAGGTGGAAGACCACTGAGATAAAAGACTACATATTCTTCTTCCCTCTGGATTCCTTCACATGTGTCTCTCCAGAACAAAACACCAACTTTAACACCGTGTTGTGGAATGTATAATGTATATGTAGAATGTGTATCCTATAAATATACATATGACAACATTAGAACAAAGGATGGAGAGGTAAACGGAACCCTACTGTTGCACATATACAACATATGGAAAATACAATATTGACTTTAGACAGATTGTGATAAGTTAAAGATGCATGTAATGATCACTGGAGTAACCTTTAAAAATGCAAGCTAGAGTTAAAAAGAAAAAGATTAAAATACAGTACTAAAATTATTCAACCAATCCAAAGAAAGCAGGAAAGAAAGAGCAGATGAAACAAAAGAAAATTGAGATGAATAGAACAAAATAGTAAATGGTACACTAAATTCAAGCATATCAATAAATGCATTAAATTCAAAGGATTAAATATTCCAATTACAAGACAGTAATTATTGAAACAAGTGAAATAAGAAATCCCAACACTATGTGGTATACATGAAAGAGCTTGAAATACAAAGTCCTGAGGACTTCTGGTCAAGGTGGAAGTGTAGGCAGACATGCTTTGCCACCTCGCGCAGCTATAGAAAGAATTACAACTAGATCTCAAAACAAGTAACACCCAGAACTGTTATAAAATCAAGCTGCATGGAAGTCCGACAACCAAGGATTTAAAGAGGCCACATTCATCCAGATTGGTAGGAGGGTGAGGGTCACGATGTTGCATGGAAAGTGGGTGGTGGAACAGTTGATTCCACATTCACATAAGATGGATGAAAATTAGGAAGGATTCCCTGGGAGTGAGTGATCCCACCCCCAGGCCAGACTGCCCAGCCCAGGGTTCCAGTGCCAGGAAAATAAATCCCCAAAACTTCTGGCTATAAAAAACAGTGGGGGTTAGGGCAGCGGAAGAAATTGCCAGATTTTCAGGAGACTTGGCTTAAAGGGCCCGCACAGACGTAGAACATATGCAAACCCACCCACTCTGGGATTCACCGCCAGGGCAACAGGTGGAAGGGTGCCAGTCACATATGGGAAGTGGGTGAAGTGACTGGAAAAGGGGTGAGTGCTGGGCAAACCTCAAGAAGCCAGGCAACAGCACAATCTCTTCTCTGAGCCCTCCCCCACACAGAGCTACACAGAAGTGAAGCGGGTTGCCCCACCTCCTCAATTACCTAAGGCTCTGCCCCACAGAATTTATAGGTGCCTTTTCTACAATAGGCCATGCTACTAGGACAGGGAGTCAAAGCAGCTTTACCTAATACACAGAATCAAACACAGGGAGGCTGCCAAATTGAGGAGACAAAGAAATATGGCCCAAATAAAAGAACAGAACAAAACCCCAGAAAATGAACTTAACAGAATGGCATTAACCAACCTATTAGATGCAGAGTTCAAAACACTGGTAATCAGGATGCTCAAAGAAGTCTTTGAGTATGGCAACAATATAAAGGAAGAAATGAAAGTTACACCAAAGGAAATAAAGAAAAATCTACAGGGAACCATCAGTGGAGGGGAGGAAGCCAGGATTCAAAATCAACAAGTTGGAACATAAGGAAGAAATAAACATTCAACCAGAAATAGCAAGAAGAAAAAAGAATTTTAAAAAAATGAGGGTAGTATAAGGACCCTCGGGGACATCTCCAAATGTACCAACATCCAAATCATAGGGATGCCAGAATGAGAAGAGGAAGAGCAAGAAATTGAAAACTTATTTGAAAAAATAATGAAAGAAAACTTCCCTAATTTGGTGAAAGAAATAGACATACAAGTATAGGAAGCACAGAGAGTTCAAAACAAATTGGACCCAAAGAGGACCACACCAAAACACATCATAATTAAAATGTCAAAGGTTAAAGATAAAGAGAGAATCTTGAAAGCATCAAGAGAAAAGCAGAGAGTTACCTACAAACAAGTTCCTATAAGACTATCAACTGATTTCTCAAAAGAAACTTTGTAGGCAAGAAAGGACTAGCAAGAAGTAATCAAAGTGATGAAAGGCAAGGACCTGCAATTTAGATTACTCTGTCCAGCAAAGCTATCATTTACAATGGAAGGACAGATAAAGCTTCCCAGACAAGGTAAAGCTAAAAGAGTTCATCATCACCAAACCCTTATTATGTGAAATATTAAAGGGACTTATTTAAGAAACTGAAGAAGATCAAAACTGGCAACAAATGGACATTAAACTGGCAACAAATTCACAACTATCAACAACTGAATCTAAAAAAAAAAACCCAAACAAACAAAACAAATAGCAAACAACCAGAATAGAAGTAGAATCATAGATATAGAGATCATTAGAGGGTACTGTCAGCTGGGAGGGGGAAAGGGGAGGATGGGGGGAAAGGTACAGGGATTAAGAAGTATAGTTGGTAGGTACAAAGTAGACAGGGGCATGTTAAAATAGTATAGGAAGTGGAGAAGCCAAAGAACTCATATGCACAACCCATGGGCATGAACTAAGGGGGAGGGATTGCCATAGAGAAGTGGGGATACCAGGCAGAGGAGAGTAAAGGGGAAAAAACTGGGACAACTTTAACAGCATAATCAATAATATATTTTAAAAAATACAAAGTCAAAATAGTTTGAATGTAAAAGGATGGAAAAATATGTACCATGCAAACATCATTAAAATTAAAACCAATACTTACAAAAAGACATTGTTACAAAGATGAATAGGCAACCTACATAATGGAAGAAAGCATTCGCAGAAATATCTAATAAAGGACTTTCACTCAGAATAAACAAAAACCTCATACACCTCAACAATAAAAGATAAAGATCCCAATAAGTGTAAAAATGGGCCCACAATTGAACAGTCACTTCCCAAAAGGAGATATATGAATAGCTATAAGTACATGAAAAACTACTCAGCATCATTAGTTAACTGGAAATGCAAATTAAAACCACAGTGAGATACCAGCACATACCCAGCAGCTTGGCAAAAACATCAAATGGCAGCAAGGAAATAGTGCAACCGGAGTGCGCATGCCTTGGGAGGTATAAAATGCTACATCTACCTGGGAAAATTTTTCAGTAGTTTCACATGAGGTTAAACATCTGCATGTACTCTTGGCCCAGGAATTGGGTATTTACGCTAAAGTGATGAAAATACATCCCACAAAGAGATCTGTACAAAAATGTTTCTAGCAGCTTTATTCACCCAAAATACAAACTGAAAACATTGCAGTGCATATGCACAAGAAAATGGGTAGACAAACAGACATACACTGGAATACTCCTCAGCCAGGTAAAGGAACAGATCACCAGCACGCATGGCTATATGAATGAATCTTAGGTGTTGCTCTATGCAGGAAAAACCAGACACAGAAGAGTACTTCATCTACATGGAGGTCTAGCGTAAAACTAAAGTCAGGTGAAATTGTCCAGAAGAGTGGTGTGGAAAGTCAGCAGATTGATACAGTGAAGGGATACACTCAGCAAGGGTGTCAGACTCATTTTCACCGGGGGCCACATCAGCCTCGCGGTTGCCTTCAAGGGGCTGAGTATAATTTTAAGATTGTATAAATGTTTCTATTTCTTAACTAGGGGCTAGGAGCTTGGCATTGCTGCCAGGTAGAAACAAGGTGCCAGGCCGGATAAAACAAGGTGGGGAGCCAGATTGGGCCGGTGGGCCTTGTGTTTGCCACCTGTGGGCTACAGGAATTCTGTGGGAAATGGATTCTGTATCATCATTTTGAGTATGGCTCACAGGGCACATCCAGTTTTCAAAGTTTACAGCCAAGATTTGTACATTTCAAAGTATATGAATTTACCTCCCCCAAATCTGTAAATTAATAATAGTAATAAAGCAGGTGGTGGGGACTGGGTAGCAGTATTAATAACAACAATAGTAGTTTGATGCTAATTGTTGTAACTGGATAATTGCTTCATAGAAGTTCATTATATACTTACTTTGTATATACTTGAAATATTTCGTGAATAAAACGTTTTAGAAATCATTCCAACCTCAGTTTTTAAAGTGTTGTTTCAAAAATTTACAGATTTCTTTTAAGAATGATCATCTTCTGTGTTAAAAAAAGGTATTTCATTAAACCATATAAGTTTTGAATTTCAATTCTGTTTGTTAAATTTGAGTAAAAATCAAACTTGGAACTTTGTATTAAAATATCTTTCTAAAATTATTACTGTTAACCTATCAACCCATATGCACAGTGATGTCTGAAATAATGTTTGTAAAATCTGAACTGTGGTTAGATTTAGGTGCTGGTATTTGGGGTAAGTTTTCGCTTTCCTCTTTATGCTTTTCTGTATTGCTGAAATTTTATAAACATATATTGCTTTCACAAGCAAATTATTCATAAAGTTATTAAAGTTGTATATAACATGTTAAGTGTTTTAGGTAGAGTTTTCTACACCAGCTAATTCAAATTTGTCCATCGGCATGGATTTTAACCCTGCTCACAAATACCCCTGCTCTGAGGGGTTCTTAAAATCTGTGTCGTTTGTTGAGCCTGCGTGATTTCTGAATGAGTGCATGCCCAGATGTTTTGTCTTTACTTGTCTGAAAAAAGGGAAGAAAGAAAAGAAGAAGCTACAGTCCTGAGTCCACTCCTTTACTCTCTTGCGCTGATGTGGTATGTCAGGTAACAGTCATTGTGATAACCTCTATGAGAATATAAACTTGGATTTTTCTCATATTTAATAACTTCAGGGGATCAGTATTGTGGAGGACGCCTTGAAAGACCTTCCGGCTCTTTTAAAACCCCCAACTGGCCAGACCGTGATTACCCCGCAGGAGTCACTTGTTTGTGGCACATTGTAGCCCCAAAGAATCAGGTGAGATTCCCTGAAACCATGAAGAAAGTATTTATGTGTCAATTGTCCAGATAGGGAGAGGGGCCCAAATCTCAAGGGCTACTGATGCAGAGCAGGAAGGCGCTGCTAGACAAGGAGATTCAGATTCAGCCTGCTTTTGCACTATTTGACTTGCAAAGTCATGGATTCAGTTTCCTATTCCATAATTGCAATTTTCAAAACAGGTTTTGAAATGCAAATGGTAAGCAAATCTCATGTGAGATTGTTTAACCCTGTAGAAGATGTTAGAAGCAGCAGCCACGACTAGTGGGAAGATGAAAATCCCCAAAGGACATGTATGTACGTGTAAGGTTAGCCTTTGCTCCCATGGCAAACCCATCGCGTCCTCAAAATAGCCATCCAGTCACCAAATCTAGAATGGTCTGGCTGCTTCCCTTTGACAAAGACAGTGCAAACACGCCACATCTTCTCTTCAAAGAACAAGTGGTCTGCTGTAAAATCTAGTCTGCTTTCTGGGTGGGGTTTTTTTTTGTTGTTGTTGTTTAAAATAGAATTTGTGCAGGTTTCCCACAAATAACATTATTCATCTGTACAATAATCATCAGAGAAAGTCTTGGTTCCAGTGCTCAGTAGTTTGTGCTGATAGGAATTTGTGCTTTTCTGGAACCCACTTTCATATATTAACTTCAGGGCAGAACTTAGTGTAGCAATAGACCAAGCCTACTTTGTAGACTTCTGCCAAGTACTTATCCCATACTTTTGTAGCTGTAAGTGAACAGAACTCCTACGTTTAAGATCCTAACTGTGGTTGATCTGAGATTGAGATAATCTTTTAGAATGATTAAAACTTAAAGCAAAAGAATAGCACCAGAAATATGAACACCACAGAAGAAATAGGAAAATAAACAAGAATAATTTAAACAGAACAAATACAGTTTTACAAAGAAAAATCATGGTACCCTCCAAATCTGGGGAGAGGAAGAATTCCACTTGAGGATATTCAGCAATGCTATCTTGACCCTTCTAATATTGCGCTTTCACTAAAGCTTATAGAATTAAAGTTTGAGAAGTTTGATGTTGAGCGCGATAACTACTGCCGGTATGATTATGTGGCTGTGTTTAATGGAGGAGAAGTCAACGACGCTAAAAGAATTGGGAAGTACTGTGGTGATAGTCCACCTGCGTAAGTAGCACCTCTTTTGTTTTCTGAATATTTTAGAGGCCCTAAACTCGTTCCTTATCCAATTGCTTGATTATATTTTATTTTCTGAAGGATTTTATGTTGTTGTTTAGCTCACAAAATCTTGGTTCCATAACAGTGCAGCTGACACAAATAGTAGGCAACCTTTACAAGCGTAGGGAGGCCTCAACAGCCAAAGAGATTAAAGGAAGCAGAGATGGTGATGCGCCAGGGGCCGATTTTGAGTCAGATGTGTGGCTATGTCTCTGCCCTGCGAAGGTGAGGTGAAGCATCAGAGCAAATGGGAAAATTCTGAGAATGCAGGGGGCTTCCTCCTGGGGATCCAGACGAGGAAACCAGGAAGCTTATGACAGATTCAGATGACCTTGCCTGATCAGGTCCTGTTCTGGACCTTTTGGAGCCTTGTAGCTCCTCGTTGCACTGTTGCTGCTCAGATTTTTGCTGAGTGAACCTGAAAGGCACTTATCAGAATGTTTATGGAGCTAAGAGCTCCGCCATTCACTAGCTGTGTGACACTGGGCACGTTACTTCACCCCTCTATGCTGTATTTTGGTGCAACACACGACTTTTGGGGGGCCAGATATTTCAACCTTTATGTACAATACTGGGCAAAGTGACCACTGAAATTACTGTAGCTTACCATCAAAGTCACCATTCTGCCAAAGTATCACGCTTTTCTACTCTGTTGCCTAAACATGATAGGATTATATGCATCGCCTGCTTTTACATACGTTTCTATGGTTTCCACTGACACATCTGAGTTAAAAAAAAAAAAAGGTTTTTTTTTCTATTTCAATTCATTTATGTTTAAGTTTAATTAACAATAAAGAATTTTTAATGTATTTACATACATTTCTATGGTTTCCTCAGACATACTTGAGTTTAAAAAAGGGTTTTATTTCAATTAAATTTATTTATGTTTAAGTTAATAATTAAGAATTTTTAATGTGTTTAAGTTAGTTATAATTCAAACATTAGTATATCCAAATTTGGCTTCATAGATAAGTGTGTTGGAGAAAGGCCCATTTCTAACCTGAAGAAGAGTCCCTTATGTTCTCTTCCTATGGCTGTTGTAACAAATCACCACACCGAGAGTGGCTGAAAACGACACATTTGTTCTCTCCCAGTTCTAGAGGGCAGGAGTCTGGAATTAGTCTCACTGGGCTGACATCAGTGTCAGCAGGGCTGGTGCCCTTTGGATGCTCAGAGGGAAGAACTTGTTTCCTGGCCTTTTGCAGCTTCCGGAGGCTGCCTGCGTCCCCCACTGGGGCCCCTTCCTCAGCTGTACTCTTTCCTCTGTCTCTGCAGCACATCACTCCTACCTCAGCTGGTCATCATATTCCTTCTCCTCTCTGGTCTCAGCCTTCCTCTTACAAGGATGCCTGTGGTTACATTTAGAGCCTAGGATGCTCTCCATTTCCTAGGACCCTTAGTTTAGTCTTCTCTGCCAAGTCCCTTTGCATATAAAGTAACACAGTCACAAACTCCAGGAATTGGAATGTGGACATTTCAGGGCATGAGCCTATCGTGCCCTCTGGAGCTCCTCCTGTGCTTCCTGAAATTTTCCTTCACCCAGTGGTCCTGTTCTCCTCCACCTTCAGCTCGGCCTCCTTTTTTTTGTTCCTCTGCTGCAACCTATAAACTTAAGTTCCAACAAAACAAAACAAGCAAGTCCCTGTCGACTCTCCACCCTGCTCCAGCTTTTTCTGCCCTGTTTCTTTCTCTTCATATCAAATATTTTAAAAAGCAAGTTTCATTTTCTAGAAATAAGGCAAGTAAGTTACCCTTTAAAACCATCCCAGAAAAAAACATCCATCAATGTTCCTAAAGTTAAAAAAAAAAAAGAACTTAAAGCATTGCAGAGGTGGCAAAACCATCCGAGACTGTAAGGATGAGAAGCCTAAATCCAGAGAGATAAAGAAGTACTGTACTTGAAGGTGGCCGCTTTCTTCTGGACATGTGTCAGTTTTTAATGACCTAGAACTTCATTAACAGACCATGCTTGGGAACAGAAGACAGAGTTCAGGGTCCAGGCAAGGGGGAAGATTGCATCAAAGACACAGCATAAATAAGGGAGCTAAAGAAAGTGCCACCAATGTGATTAAACTAATTTTCCCCATGACCCAGGGTGATAGTAAGGAAAATTGGCTGTTTTGGCCTTCGCTTTTGGTAAAAGTAAGAAGAGGTAGTTTCTCGTGAGAATCCAACAGTCCACATGTGAGTTTGAGGTTACATTTTATACTACTTAACTATTCAAACAAACAAACAAACAAAAAACCAAATTGCTGTCAGGAACTTAGTTTAAAGAGTTTCCAAGTTGGCCCTCGTTGTGGCTGGGTTGGAGCATCATCTTGTAACCAAAAGGTTGCAGGTTTGATTCCTGGCCAGGGCACATGTCTGAGTTTGCAGGTTCCATCCTCAGTCTGGGCAACCAGTCAATGTTTCCCTTCCTCTCTCCCTCCATCTCACTCTAAAAACAATGAAAAAATTTCCTCAGGTATTCCCACAGGGGCTGGCAGAAGAAAGCAAATTCTTTGTGGAAGAATGCATCTTAACTGAGACTTTCAGAATACCTATGAGTAAAGTTTTAAGTAACATAAGTTCCCAATCAAATCACGAAACACAAATGGAAAGCAAACACAAACAAGAATCAGCAGAAATAAGCAGTAAAATCAGATCCATTGGGGCCGTATACGGTGAAATTACCAGATACAGAATATGAATGCTTACGGAAATTCATGCAAAATATGTTAATTGAGAGCCTATAAAGTGCAGGCTATTGAATATATGACAAGAGACTCTCAGAAATGTCCAGACAGATTTAACAAAGAGCCTAACACAATTTCCTGAACTGAGACATATAATAGTTTACACAAAAAAACTTAATATATATGTTAAATAAATGATCAGATGCAGCTCCAGAAAGAATTAGAGAACGGAGAAACAGATGTGAAATAATTAACTGGAATACAGCACAAAGAGACCAACAGATGGAAAATACGGAGGAGAGGTTAAGAGTCACAGAGGCTGGAGTGAAAGGATCTTAATATACATTTAATCGGAGTTCCCTAACAAAACATAGAGAATGTAGGAAATCTAATGTTGGAAGAAATAGTAGCTGAAATTTTTCCAATGTGGATGAAAAATCCACATTGGATCAGTCATCAAATCTAAGAACTCAGTAAATCCTAAGCAACATATATATTAATGCATCCATGCCTATGTTTATTGCAATAAAACCACAGAATGGCAGAGAGGTGTTAAAAATAGCCAGAGAGAAAAGACAGATTCTCACAAAGGAAAGACAATTAACCTAAGAACTGACTTCTCAGTAGCAACAATGGAAGTCAGAAGATCTTAGAAGAATATCTTCAAAGTACTGAGACAAAGTGACTGTCAAGCTCAAATTATGAAAAGCCTCTCTTTTGTGAGTGTGGGTGAAATAAAGACCTTTTCAGTTAAGCAAGAGCTGAGAGAGTTTACCACGCACAGACCTTAACCAAAGAAACTTCATTATGTACTTCAGACTGAAAGAGAATGACCCCAGGGTAAAGGACTGAGGTTCAGTGTTTCACTGAACAAAGATATTGGTAATGAAAGTTGAAGGATTCTGAGGTCCTTGTGTTATCTGAAACTTGAATGAAGATATTAAACTTCATAATAAGTTAAAGTAAACATGGATGTTAAATTTAGGGTAACCTCTAGAAAAAGTAGAAGTCTTTAACTTTCAAAACAGTGGAGAAAAAGCATGAAATGAGAAAAAAGATCCAAAAAGAAAAAGCATAGGTGATCGAGATGGAGGCATAGGTAAACGTGGCTCGCCTTCTTGCAAAACCATGGCAAAATTAGAGCTAAACTATCACTCAAAACTGCCAGAAAATCAAGCTATATGACAACTAAAGAATTAAAGAAACCACATTCATCCAGACGGGTAGGAGGAGCAGAGGGATGGAAACTCAGGGACGCAGAACAGGCTGGTCCCAAACCCACATGTGGTGGATGTAAAACAGAGGGATATCTTGGGAGCAAGGGATCCCAGCCCCATACCAGACCACCCACCCAGGGTTCCAGTGCCAGGAAAAGAAGTCCCCATACCTCTGCCTATAAAAACCAGTAGAGGTTGGGTTGGTGGAAGAAACCATGGGATTCTCATGCATCTCCTCTTGGAAGGACCTGCACATGGACTTACTTAGACTTACCCCCCTCAGAGCTCCAGCATCAGGGAAGCACCTTGAAGAGCACCAGTGACGTATGATGAGGAACTGAAGCATCTGGCATCAGGGTGAGAGCTGGGGGACAGCTTCCTCCTGGAAAGAACTGCTGACAGCAGCCATTGTTACCTTTCTGAGCCCTCCCACACACAGAGCCACAGTACAGCAGCCCCATATCTGAGACTCCACCAACCTGTCTCACATGGTTAGCCCCGCCCTATAGTTACCTAAAGCTCCACCCTATCCAACTTATGGATGCACCCAAGATGGTAACAGAGTCTTTTCCTTAGGAATGGCTGGGCAAGGCACAGGCTTCAGACCTTCCTAGAGCCACTCATAAACAAGCAACAGCTGAGTCCAGCCCCCCATCCCTTCTGCTGAGTGGACCCAAGCCCTGCATGAGCAGTGGCTGTCTGTAGATCACTTCATAGCTTAACCCAAGGGGCCCCAGACAGAACACAGGTAGTGGCAGACCTTGGCCTGCACCACCCGGGAAACCCCAGAGCCTACATACCCAGTGGACAGTTACCACAGTGGAGCACCACCACCCAACCACCTCCACAAGCCACAGATGGAGGTGGTTGCTGGCCAATGGTCACAGCCAGTCTTACCAGCTGTCTGGCCTAGGAAAATCCCTCCCATTGACCAGCTGACAGTAATGAAGATTCAACTACAAGAGGAGGAAATAATTATCCCACATGGAGGGCACACCTTGAGTACCCAGTATGGGAGATAGTGGAGGCTGGGCCACTGGATCCCACAGGACACCTAGTACGTGGAGTCAAAGCAGCTCTACCTAATCCACAGAAACAAACACAGGGAGGCTGCCAAAACAAGGAGACAAAGAAATATGGCCCAAATGAAAGAACAGATCAAAACTCCAGAAAAAGAGCTAAATGAAATGGAGCTAAGCAATCTATCAGTTGCAGAGTTCAAAACACTGGTTAAAAGCATGCTCAAAGAACTCAGTGTGAACCTCAACAACATAAGGAAGATCCAGATCCAGCCAGAAATGAAGGAGACACTACTGAAATAAAGAACAATTTACAGGGAATCAACAACACAGTGGATGAAGCCAAGAATCAAATCAGTGATTTGGACATAAGGGAAAAAAAGACATCAAATCAGAATAATAAGAAGAAAAAAGAATCCAACAAATTGAGGATTGTGTAAGGAGCCCCTGGGACAACTTCAGGCATTCCAACATTTGCATAAGGTTGCCAGGAGGAGAAGAGACAGAAAAATAAATTGGAAACCTAATTGGAAAAAAATAATAAAAGAAAACTTCCTTAACTTGGTAAAGGAAATAGACATACAAATCCAGAAAGCACAGAGTCCCAGACAAGATGAATGCAGGTGATCACACCCAGACACATCATAATTAAAAATCCAAAAGTTAAAGATAAAGAGAGAATCTTTAAAGCAGGAAGAGAAAATCTATAATTACCTACAAAGGAGTTCCCATAAGACTATCAGCTGATTTCTCAAAAGAAACTTTGCAGGCTAGGAGGGATTGGCAAAAAGTATTCAAGGTGATGAAAAGCAAGGGCCTAGAGCCTAGATTACTCTATCCTGCAAAGCTATCACTTAGAATCAAAGGGCAGATAAAGTGCGTCTCAGACAAGATAAAGCTTAAGGAGTTCATCATCACCAAACCATTATTATATGAAATACTAAAGGGACTTATTTAAGAAAGGTCAAAAGAAGACCAAAACTATGAATATTAAAATGGCAATAAATGCATAACTATCAACAATTGAATCTAAAAAACAAACTGGCCCTGGCTGGCGTAGCTCAGTGGATTGAGCGCGGGCTGCGAACCAGGCATCGCAGGTTCGATTCCCTGTCAGGGCACATGCCTAGGTTGCAGGCCATGTCCCCCAGCAACCGCACATTGATGTTTCTCTCTCTCTCTCCCTCTCCCTTCCCTCTCTAAAAATAAATAAATAAAATCTTTAAAAAAAATAAAAATAAATAAAATAAAAAACAAACTGAACAAACAAGCATGGCAGAAACAGAATGATAGATATGGAGAATGTTGGGAGGGCGGCCAGTTGGGAGGGAGTTCTGGGGGAAGGGGGGGAAAGGTGCAGGGACTAAGAAGTACAAATTGGTAGGTACAAAATAGGCAAGGGGATGTTAAGAGCAGGTATAGAAAATGGAGAAGCCAAAGAACTTATATGCATGACCCATGGACATGAACAAAGGAGTAGGGGGTGCTGGATGGAGGGAGGCCAAGGGGGGAAATTGGGGCACTGTAATATAGGATAATCATTTAAAAAAAAAGAAACAAAAAAGGCAGGCCAAATGAAAAGCACAACATAAGGTGGTAGAAATATCTCTAGATGTATCTGTAATCAATATAAATGCAAATGGATCAAATCATTAATGGACAGGTAAAGAAAGTTAGACTAGAGATCAAAGCAAAACCAGTTATGTGCTGTTTATAAGACACATCTCCAAAAAATAAGAACACAGTATTTGAGAGAATATAATGATAAAAAAAAATATTGGAAGCAAATGCTAATTGAAAGAAAATTGGCATAGATTTACTAATATAAAAAAATAGATTTTAGGCAGAAAGCGTTACTAAAAATAGTTAATATATAGTGATAAAAGTGCAATTTATCATTTGTCATAAAAGTGTATTAATTGTAAACTTGTATTTATGTCAAAAATATGTAAAGCAAAAAAAATTAAAATAAAAAGTAAAAGATTTATAAAATCCACTATTATTGTAGGAGATTTTAAACACATCTCTTTCAATAATTGACATATTAACTATGAATTATAGAAAGATGGAAGATTAGGATACAGAAGATTCAAGATACACTTAAGAGACTTGTTCTAATGAATAGCGAACACTGCATCCAACAACGGTAGAAAATACTTTTTTTCCAATCAAAAATGGAAACGACTTGGGGCAGTGAACACAGGACATACAGATGGCATATTATAGAATTGTACACCTGGAACTTATATGTAATTATTAACCAATGTGGCCCCAATAAATAATTTTTTAAAAATAAGAGCAGTACAAATAGGATGCATATCCAGCCTTCCTCGGCCCCAAAATTTTGACACTATACTTAACAGTAAAGGTTAACTTACATCTCAAATAAAATACAATAATCACTTTTTAAAAACACAGAAAAAAGCAGTAATCCAGAATTGCCAAATAATTATTAAAGAAATTTGACCCACAGTTAAAAGTTTTGAAGGTGGGTGGGGTGGGTGGAAGGCCCAGGCCGCGCTCCTCCATGGGCCCTAACACACATCTGAGGAGCGGGCCCCTTAGCACTGTGCAGACTCTCAGGGAAGCATGGGGGCTGTTCCCCGACTGTTCTCGTAACGCCCATGCAAACTGACACCAAAACAAGTTAAGGCAGTACCAGAAAAGAATGTTGAAGACCAATCTCACTTATGAATGTGATGAAAAATAAATCCTAAAAGAAAAAAATATTAGCAAGCCAAATCTAACAATGTATAAAAAATACTCTTTGACCAGGAATTCAAGATAGGGTAGAAAATCTGTTTCATACACTACCAGAGTAAAGTGTGATTTGCAGATTTATGTTTTTACGTGTTGAAAACATTTATTCAAGAATATCTTGTCTTAAATAGCTTGAATTCATAAGCTTTTATTTTTAAAAAGATATTTTAATAGCAACAAAAATATAAAACACTCAAGAATAAATTCAACAAATTGTGTGCAAGGCCTTAAGAGATAAAATTATAGCCCTGGCTGGTGTAGCTCAGTGGATTGAGCGCGGGCTGCGAACCAAAGCATCGCAGGTTCGATTCCCAGTCAGGGCACATGCCTGGGTTGCAGGCCATGGCCCCCAGCAACCTCACATTGATGTTTCTCTCTCTCTCTCTCTTTCTCCCTCCCTTCCCTCTCTAAAAATAAATAAATAAAATCTTTAAAAAAAAGATAAAATTATAAAACCTTAAAGACCTAAATAAATGGAGTTACATACTATCCTCATGAATAGGGAGAATCAAAACCATTAAAAACGTTGAAACTGGTTTTCATTAAACCTGACAGTCTGACCCTAAAATGTGTGTGGAATCGCTGGACAGTGGGAGGGTGACGCTAAGACAGCTCTGAAGAAGGGCCCGGCAGGAGGATTTTCTCACCGTGATGGAGCTACATCAGAAAGCCGCTGTAGCAAAGACAGTGTGGTTTCACCAGAGGCACGGCCAGAAACATCCCATACGTACCTGCACATGGGGCACTGCGCAGAGACCCACAGGCCTGCTGGGGCAAGGTGACTTGGCCCCAATGCGAAGTAAGGCAGGGGCAACGCTTGGTCACATGGGAAATGAATGTGTTCATATCTGATAGCACACAGAAGTTAATTACTGAGGGGTTGGAGTCTTAAGCGAGAAACTTCAATGAAAACTGCTCATCAAAATAAACCTTAAAGAGAAGGAAAAGAGAAGGCACAAAACGGAAGCATATTTATATTTGACAAAGACAGATTTCAGAATATGAGCATATCAAGAAATCCTAGCCCTGGCAGGAGTGACTCAGTTGGTTGAGCATTGTACTGCAAAGCGCATGGTCACTGGTTTGATTCCCAGCCAGGGCACGCCTGGGTTGAGGGCTGGGCTCCCCGTAGGGGGTGTGCACGTGGTAACCACACATTGATATTTCTCACCCTCTCTTTCTCCTTCCCTTCTCTCTAAAAATAAATAAATAAATAAAATCTTTTAAAAAAAGAAATAATAAAAATTAATTAGGAATATGGTACAACTAAGTAGAAAAAGGGGCAAAAGGCATTCCCTAAAGAAGAAAGGTACACAGTGAACAATCTTTGAAAAGAGTGCGAATTGGCACAACCACTTTGGAAATCAGTTTCACAATATCTAATAAAGTTGAAAATGAGCATCTATCCTGTGACCTTGAGGTAGAGCATATACCCTCCCCTCCCAGGGTGCCCACTAATCATACCTGTGCCCATGTGCACCCCAGACATGCACGCGGATGTTCTAGGCAACATTGTTTGTAATTGGCAGGGTGGAGGTGGGGACCAAACAGCCAAATATCAATCAATGAGAGAAAAGTTAAATTATGTTACCGCATACCACAGCAGTGAAAACTGGATGACTTCCACAATTATGTTGAGAGTGAAAAAAATTATAGAAAAATATACACCATAGCCTTTCATTTATATGAAGTTTAGAAGCATGCTCACTATATACTGTATTGTTTAGTAATACATACATATTTGTACCTGTACAGATAAAAGCAAAAAAAAGGACAAATACAAAACTCAGGGCAGTGGTTGCCTCCAGGCAGGGGGCTGGGTGGGGGCAGTGGAGGGGCTGCTGAGCACCACTCACCTCTGAGGGCTTTGTCTGGAGTAGCTTGATGGCCTGCCAGTGACTAATGCTTTGACCTGAAGATTTTCCCACAGCAGAGTACTCTAGGGTGGGACAGTGCAGGAAATATGCAAACCTGTCTGGAGAGTTTTCCCTGTGAAAAGCGTGACTAGGAGAAGGAGAATGGGGCTGGGGGATGGACTGGAAGAAGTGTGTGGGTTCAGTGCTGTCTCAATACCATTGAATTCAGTTCAAAAACATTTACTTCACCCCTGCGTGTGTGGCACTATGTCAGGTACCTGGAATACAAAGATAAATCACTGAGGGCAGGGAGTGAATCAAGGTGGGTTGGTAATTTGGCAAGGGAGTGTTCTGGGGAATTTCTGACAAGTGGTAGGGAGGTCGGGGGAGTTTTTTCAAGGAGATGGTGCTTCCTGAAGGAAGAGCTGGAGTTGGAGGCTGGAGGAAGGACAGACTCGGTCCAGGCAGAAGGAGTTCCATTAGCACAGACCTGCAGGAGAGAGTGTGCTCTTCTGGAGCCTAAACCTCAAGGTGGGGCCTAGAGAGAGAGAGGAGGCAGGAGGGTTCCATTTGGTTCCCTGTCCTGCAGCCATTGGAGCCCTCGAAGTGCATTTAGGCAGGAAGTGACAGGACCAGTGCCTCTGGACCCCTGTCCCGGACATGATGAGCAGGAGGCCGGTTAGGAGGCTGTGGCCAGGGTCCCGGTGAAGTCAAGGAGGTAGGCGGGACTCGTGGAGATGGAGAGCAGGAGGTGGAACAAGGAGTATTTAGGAGGCAAAACTGGCAGGACGGGGTGGTCGATTGACTAGTGGTTGAAGAAGAGGCAGATTGTGGGGTGACAAAGCAGAGAGCCGTACAGCGGCTATCAAAATGAAACAGCCTCCTGCATCTACTCCTGGGGTGTGCCAGGGCAGAGTCAGTCCCAGTGAGATTTCTTCCTGCCTTTCTAGTGATTTGTAACCTCAGTACATTTATGGCACCGTGATTCTGTCGCATTCATAGAAAAGCTCAGTAGCAGTAACACAAATAAAGCTGTTGCTGAAATACTCTTCCTTGAGAAAATTCAGTTTCTAATATATGCTTCCAAGATTAGTTCATAGAAAAGGCAGTGAATGATCATGACAATTATAACATCCTGCCTAGAAGGCCAACTGGGTTGGGTCTTCAGGTTTCCTTTGGTGATTATAATAACTGCCTTTTATAATTTTATCATTTAAACAAGAGTATCATTTTGTTGGTAACTGTAGTTGAGAATTGTATTTTAAGCACACTGTTTATATTTATTTAATGGAATGTGTTTTCAAAAGCAAGAAAGAATGTTTCTGTTAAAGCCTTGATTCTCAGAAGCATTATTTAAATCTCCTGGCTCACTTTCGTGACCCGAACCCCATTAATGTAGATCATGAGGCTCACTTGTGGGTTTGCCGGATGCCATGGCCCAGAAGGTAACAGCCCTCAGGGCAGAAAAAGATCTTGCAAGTTTTCTTGCTGGTCGGGTCAAGTACAGATCTACCGTCCCCTTGACCAGTCCCCACTCAAAGTAGCTGATAGGTGGGAAAAATGAGCTGCCTCGCTGTTGCTGCCCATGGTGCCAAGAAGTGATTCAGCTGGGAAGGTGCCTCAACAAAGGACTTTAGTCAAACCATCAATTAACTCAATTAAATGATTTGTTTATTTTTTCCACTTCTGCATTAGTTTTTACATAGAATTAGCCAAACAACATTTTTTGCCACTGTTTGAATAATAACAGCAAAGGTTAAATGAAACTATTGTCTTGTATGATACAGTTATCCCCTGAGATATAAGACAGGTTTTGAGCCTTGGTTATTATCACCATCAAATCTTGAGTGTCAGATAACCAAGCAAACCCCTAAATAGCTTTACAACTGAAGTTTTTAATGAAGTCATTGATGACCAAAACAAAACTATCATTTTCTCTTTCTCCTTCGGAACATTGACTACCAAGACCACAGACAGAAATGTTTCCACTTCAGGCACACGCAAGAACATGCACTGAACATGACCCAGAAGTTCAGTCACACCCTGCACGGCTTCCTTATCTCCAGGTGACCAGCCTCCTGGCTGTGTCTTCACAGGGCCTGGGAACTCATTCAGTTTCTCCACCTGATTGTCCACAGCCAGCACCCCTGGCTCCCAGACACTAGGACCCAGAGTCCTCATTCAAAGAGGCCAGGGGGTTCCCTTGTCTGGCTAAACCCTGGGATGCTTGTGGAGAACCAGCCACAGTTCAGTGTTTACATCATCCCTAAGTCTACCACCTGGTCCTGGGTGCAGATCCCATCTCCACCACGCACCCGCTCAAGGGCCTCAGGCAAATCCCTTGAACTCTCTCAACTTCAGTTGCCTATTCCATAAAAGGGGGATAACAATAGGGTTGTGGTGCAAATAGAATTTGATGCGTTTTCATAAAGCACAGTGCCTAACTTAGCAAACATTCAGTAAATGTTAGCTATTAGCATTAATATTGAGCAGAGTAAGGAATTCACTTTTTTAAATATTTTAACTTTTAAGTATAAACAAGTAGTGATTTGTCAGGAATTAATGGAAACCTAGAAAAGTCTACATTTCAGAGAGGTACCACTTATGCTTTAAAATATATATCTATTTAAACATGTTTTTGTTCTTTCAGGCCAATTGTGTCTGAGAGAAATGAACTTCTCATTCAGTTTTTCTCAGACTTAAGCTTAACTGCAGATGGATTTATTGGTCACTACAAATTCAGGCCAAAAAAATTACCAACAACTACAGCATCGCCAGTCACGACCACATTCACCGTGACTACAGGTGAGTTTTTTTGTTTTGAAGTTTGTTCACAAACTTAAGGACTATTTTTAAAAAATCTTTTGAAGTACAAGATATCAAATAAAAGGAAGATATTTGAAACTAAAGTAAATAAGATGAAAATGTATGTAAGAGAATAATGTGACTCCAATAATGAAAGAAAAGTGTACAGTATAAGAATAATAATAAGTTCAAAATGTCATCTAAGAAAATTATAACCACCTAAAAATTACTAGGGAACCTACTAACAGATCATTATAAGTCTAACTTTTCTTTTCTGGCACTTATAAAATTATGGTTTTCTTTTTATTACATAGAATTACAGTATTTTAGGTTAAAGTGCTAGGGCCTTCACTCCTGCCTGCATTCGCATCTGCCAGTGTTTGATGGAGCTTTTTTTTAATTTGTTCCAAAATGTGTCATGCAAAATATGTCACTTTTTTCAAATTGGAGGAAGTCAAACAAATATGTAGAAGCCAGTTGGGAAAGTCCAGTCTGGGATATGCTCTAGGAATGGGGGAGGCTAGTCTCTACATCTGTCAGCTCCATGCACTGGCATTTCAGACTTCAGATATCAAAATCTAACTCTAAGGAGGAGAGAAACGTGAGAAGTAAGGATCTAAGGTTAAGGAACGAAGCGGGTGAAATAAGAACACCTCTATGGCCCACTATTTTCTGTATGCTCAAAGTAAGGCTGTTTACTCTGAGTACAGGCACTTCTGGAAGAGCTGTGTTTATGAGCATTCTCTTAGTGTGCCCCCTTGTGGTCTGGAAGAGTACTACTGCCTCATGTTACAGCAGTATTTCTCCTGTTTATCTCAGTGGACTCTGGTGTCCTTAATCTTTTCGATGAATTATCAGGTCACACCCACCGTGCTTAGGTGGTTCCCCAGCTTTTATCTCCAGAATAAAGTCTCTCTGAAATCGAAAACATGGATTTGTATTTATCTCCTAGAGTTTTGCAACTGCTAGACATTGAAATTAAAGCCCATCAAACACAACTTGTTTTTATCATACTATTCTCTGCCTTGAACCTGCTGCTCTGCCCGTCTTCCCAGACCTGGCCCACAGCATCAGAGCCACCCGCTTAGGGCCGTCTTCAACTGTTCCCGCCCCACTGCACGCCCCGCACCACACACACACAGAGCCCACCAAGTCCTTCTGTACAACCACACCCTCCAATACGTTAGCCACTGATGAGTACTTCAAATGTGGCCAGTGGTACTGAGGAATTTTTAATTTAATGGAATTTAGAAAGCCTCAGGTGGCTAGTGGCTACCACATTGGACAGCACGAGAGCACAACCCTTTCATGGGGTTTGTAAGACCTTCACACTTCATCCCCATTGTCTCTTTCTAGATTCGCCTGTAGTCCCTACCACCTCTCCTTGTGCTCTAAGTATTTTGGATTTTATTCCAAGTGTAGGAGAAACGTCATAGATTAAGCAGTTCAGGATTAGATTTGCACTCTGAAGAAGATCACTCGGGCCACTGTGAATCGGTTGTAGGGTCAAGAGCATCAATAGGTTCATGTGGCTGTCCAGAGGAACTGTGCTGTGACACAAAGACAGAGACAGTCAAGAGGCATTGACTGTTGTGCAGGCCAGGGACCTTGGGAGATACTGACAGGGCTTGGTGGTGGATTGGACTAGGAAGATCAGGGAGGTGTCAAAAATGTCTCCCAGGTCCCTGGCTTGCAAAACTCAGGGGATAATGTAACCGTTCCCTGGAGCTGAGAACTGGGTTTAGGGGTAGGAGCATAAATTAAGCTTGTTGCATCTGAGGTATCTGTGAGATACTCAAGTGGAGATGTCATGTGGACAATTACATCTATGGGCCCCCAGACCAGAAAAGAGATTTAAGCTAGCTATCTGAATTTGAGAGCCATCAACATATACATGGTTGATCCCATGATCTGGAGTGAGATTGCCTCGAGAGAGGTTAGGGTGAAAGAAGGAGAAGGTCTGGATTAAATTTCTAGGATTTCCAGTGTATTAAAGGGGAGAGGATATGGTGGTACAGGAGACTAGAAAGGAGATGCTAGGGAGGAGGGAGGAAGCAGCAGCCTGGGTCACGGAGGCCACGGAAGGGAGTGTTTTAAGAAGGAAGTGGTCAGTAGAGCCAAGGGTTGACAGATTTCAAAGGAGGAAAGGATTCAAATGTTTCCATTTGATTTCATGGCATGGCGGCTGCTGGAGACCCAGCAAGACTTGTGTGAGTGCGGCTGTGCAGCAGAAGCCAGACACAGTGGGCTGAGGCCTGTGCAACATGATAAAAAAATGGAGACAGTGAGTTCTGACAACTCATTCCACAAGTTTGGCCCTCAGGGAGGGAGAGAGGCTTTGAGTGTCTGCAGCAAGTTAAAGCTAATGGGAAGTAGCCAGCAAAAGAAAACACAGAGGCAACAAAGGGCATGAACTGAGGAGGAAATTTCTACAAAGGTGGGAGGTTGCAGCCTCCAGAAGGCTGACGGGACAAACCTTAGCCCAGAGGTGGAGCAACCTCCTCTCTCAGGGGAAGAAGGGAAGACAGGGGCTGCAGATAAAGACAACTCGAAGGCTTGGTGGGGAGCCTAAGGACATTTTCTTCTATGATCTCTGCGCTCTCTAGGAAATGGGCAGGCTCACCTGCTGAGAATGAGAAGGGGGGTGGGAGAACCGCAGGTTGGGAGAATGAGAAAGAGTTAGAAACAGAGCTGTGGAAACCGGGGAGTGAGTCGGTCCATGAAACTGCTTGCAGCCTCTGTCAGGGTCACCTGCGTGCTCAGCGATGCCACGGCTTTTTGGTTCAGTGAATGAGGTACAATTCGGCCTCCAGCTTCTGGGACACTGTTCCCTCTAACAGGGCAGTCCAAACTTTTGGTGTCTCTGGGCCACACTGGAAGAAGAAGGGCTGTCTTTGGCCACACATTAAATACATAAACACAAATGAAAACTGATGAGCAAAAAAAATGTTTTAAGTAAATTTACGATTTTGTGTTGGGCCACGTTCATAGCCATCTTGGGCTGCATGCGGCCGCCCGGCCACAGGTTGGATGCCCCTGCATGTTTATGGAGCTCTTTGTTTCACAAAGAAATGTGTGTGTGTGCTTAAACCATGATATTATATGTATTTGTCATTAAATTGTATGTATTTTAATGTTGAAATTCAGCTCAGATCCCTTTTGGAGTTAAGCAGGGGTACAAATTAAGAGTAGATAAATAAATAATAAATTCACAAAAGAGTCGGCAGAACCTATGAAAAGGGCAATATTCCAATAGCAAATTCTTACTTAACCAGTATCATTTTGTTACAGTTGTTTTATTTAAAATATTCTTCCTAAAATATTGCTGTATCTGTGTAAATAATTAGCAGATCTTTTTGAAACATTTTTAATGATTGTGATGTTCAATACTTTCATTTGGTTACCTGGTGGCTTCTCAGTGTACTGTTAACATTGGGGCCATCTCCTTTGGGGCTGCTGGGCGCTGTCCAATGTAAGACCTCCAGCAGCACCCCACCCACTAGATGCTACCGGCACTTTTGTCACTGTGACAAACAAAAATACTTCTGGACAGGCAGTGACAGGCTCAACGTCAATGTGTAGTAACTGGTTGCAGCTAATTACAGGAATAACACACTCTACTCCTGAGCAGTGTTTCTAAAAATAACCTTTACTGGTCACATTTAGGCAATTGCCCATTTTAAATGCACCAAGAAGGTTCCCTCCATCTTCATGGGACTGGGTGCAATTACTCTACTGAACAATTACTCTTCAAGGAGTCATGGGACTCCTTGTACAAAGTGGAGGGTTAACCTATATTTTCTGAGTCATATTTGTTGTACTAGACTTTTCTAAGCAGGGCAGGTGGAGACTATGTGTTTTTGGGTGTAGTGCTTGGTTTTATGTAAAGGAAGAAGAGAATAGGTCTAAGTAGGGGTTGTCTTTTATCTCAGGCTTCAAACGCAGCAAAGCCTACTCAGTTACGCCGAGGAAATCGGTGCAGTCGTCGGTAGCAGGAAGAGTTTCTTGTTAATGCTCTTTAATTAGTTCATTGCAATGGCATTTGGGTGGCTCAGGGAAATAAATGGGAGTTATAAATTGATAGATTCATATTGAAATACCAATTATACTTGAATTCATATTCCTGAATCTTATGACTTCCTTCTTTGAATTAAGGTTTAAAACCTACCGTGGCCATGTGTCAACAAAAATGTAGATGGACGGGTACCCTGGAAAGCAATTACTGTTCAAGCAACTTTGGTAAGAAGTACAACTGGCCTTTTCTCTTTAATAAGAAACTCGAGACTGCATGCTTAGTCTCAAAGGCATCGCCATGAATGTGATGGTGAAGGGTAAGTTACACTCTTGATTTATCCAAGAAAATATTTTCCCACACACCAAGATGTGTTGACTCGTGCTCTTCAGAGTGCTGGACTTCACAAGTGAGAAAAATAGGTGTATAGAAAGTATACCTTTTCACAGAAACTTAATTTGACTGCTGGTACATGATACTGTTATTCTGTGTATTCTGGTTGGCTCAGTATTCCTGGGGGGGAAAAACCCTGTATACTTTTTGTTCTCACATATTTTTCATTTATTCATTACTTTTTACACATCTGTAATTCAACTTAAGTAAATGTGAAACAGATCCAAATTGGCCCCTCTCACAAGAAATTCAAGTATTTCTTCTGTGGGGTCCTTCTAAAGCTCTCACTTAAAACCTACAAATCAGAAATCCACTTGGAAACTTTTAGAAATTAGAAACTGAGGAGACATTACCTAATTAATGACTTAGAATTTATAAGAGCTTTTTACACTAAAAAGTAATTGCACTTTTTGTGAAACACATCCAGAAGCAAAAGATACCAAATTTAATTATGTTGCTGATTTTTCAAAGAATATTTAAGAAAAGTCTTATCAGGAAAAGAAAGTTGCTGGAGCCTAAAAGGTTACCCCAAACCCAGGACCTCCCGGAAGAGGCTCTGCCCACTGCCAGCAGCACAGCAGGCCATGTGGTAGGGAATGCAGGTGCTGAGGAGCCTGGGCCCTAAGGCCACCTGGAGTTCTCATGCTGGTGTCTTCACGTAACTGGTGTAAAATGGAAACAAGCAGCACCAGGTGTGACTGCCAGCACAGCCGGTCTAGACTCCTGCAGGAGGTGCTTAAGGAAATATCCCTGCTTGTCCTCTGGAGCCACCTAACTCCCCTTGGCTACAGACTGACATTCTGCACTGAGCAGTCATCACCAAGAACTGAAGTAAGGCAGGAGAAGGATTCTGAGCTATTATGAGCTTTGCACACTATATAAGCAGTACGTTCTCACTTCACCCCGAAAAGCTCATATCAGCCAAGTCCAAAACTTGATTTATTCCACCGTTACTCAGTTACATGGCAAAATGACCAAATACTACCCACAGTTGCTCATCAGTTCTCAACCAGCACTGGTGACACTCCTCTAGTGGCAGTTTGGGTTGTCACGGTAACTGAGAAGCTCCTGGTTTTTCCAGGCAGGGACAAGGTGCATGAAAAAGTCATTCAATGCAAGTTCTGTACTGCATGGAACTGCCTCCACCCAATTGCCAAAAGCCTGCCTTTGAGAAACACAGCACCTTGCCTTCTGCGGCTCACAAACGAGACTCCATTCTCTGAGGGTCACAATGGAAAAATGAGAATTACATAATGAAAAGCAACTGAATCTTGCTAGAGTTGGTTTTTTTTTTTTGTAAGCAAGAAAATGTTTTGTTATGCCTCAGTTTTCAACTTTGACCTGGTAAATGATAGAAACAGGGTAGATAAAAAAGAGAATATCAAAGACCCAGAAAAAAGATGGATATTTACTGGTAATCGGAGAGAGATGGGGACCCATGGGGTGAACAAAAGTTCTGGGAGAAAGGAGAGCTAAAGAGAGGGATGGGGGGAGACCCAGAAAGGTAGGTGTCCACCCATCTTCATGGCCCAAATCCCCTCATATTGTGTTGCCTCTAAAGATTCAAGGTCTTTGAACTTCCAGCCAAGATGGAGGCATTGGTAGATACACTGTGCCTCCTCACACTACCAAAAGGATAACAACAAACTTAAAAACAACCAGGACTGCCAGAAAATCGAGCTGTATGGAAGTCCAACAACTAAGGAGTTAAAGAAGAAATATTCATACAGACCAGTAGGAAGGGCGGAGACAGGCAGCTGGTGGAGAGAACTCATGGCAAGGCAGTGGCTGGTGGACTCAGTGAGGTGGCAGATTGCGGACTGGGAGGTCCCACATTCAAGTTCAGATAAACCAGGAGGAACAACTGGGGAGCAAGACAGACCTCGCAACCCAAGGTCCCAATGCTGGGAAATAAAGCCTCAAAACCCTGATTGAAAACACCTGTGGGGGTTGAGGCGGCAGTGGGAGAAACTCCCAGCCTCACAGGAGAGTTTGTTAGAGAGACCCACAGAGCCCTAGAATGAACACAAACCCACCCACCGAGGAATCAGCACCAGAAGGGCTCGGTTTGCTTGTGGAAAGTAGGGGGAGGGACTGAAATAAGGCAGAGTGGAGCAAGTGGCATTGTTCCCTCTCGGACCCCTCCTCCACATACAGCGTCACAACCCTGTGACTGGGTTGCCCTGCCCTGCCCTGGTGAACGCCTAAGGCTCTGCCCCTTCCTTACTATATAACAGGTGCATCAAGACAAAAAAAAAAAAAGGCCCAAATGGAAGAACAGATCAAAATGCCAGAAAAAATACAACTAAGCAATGAAGAGATAGCCAACATATCAGATGCAGAGTTCAAAACACTGGTAATCAGGATGCTCACAGAAATGGTGAGTATGGTCGCAAAATAGAGGAAAAGGCACAGCTATAAAAAGTGAAATAAAGGAAAATGTACAGGGAACCAACAGAGAAGGGACAGAAACCAGGACTCAAATCAACAATTTGGAGCAGAAGAAAGAAATAAACATTCGACCAAAACAGAATGAAGAAACAAGAATTTGAAAAAAATGAGGAGAAGCTTAGGAACTTGCAGGACAACTTTAAATGTTCTAATGTCCAAATAATAGGGGTACCAAAAGGAGAAGAGAAAGAGCAAGAGACTGAAAACTTATTTGAAAACATAATGAAGGAGAACTTCCCTAAAGTGGCAAAGGTTATAGACTTCCAGGAAGTTCATGAAGCTCAGAGAGTCCCAAAGAAGTTGGACACAAGGAAGCACACACCAAAACACATCATAATTAAGTCATCCAAGATTAAAGATAAGGAGAGAATCTTAAAAGCAGCAAGAAAAAAGGAGACAGTTACCTACAAAGGAGTTCCCATAAGACTTTCTGCTGATCTATCAATAGAAACTTTGCAGGCAAGAAGGGGCTGGAAAGAAGTACTCAAAGTCATGAAAGGCTAGGACCTATATTCAAGATTACTCTATCCACCAAAGCTATCATTTAGAATGGAAGGGCAGATAAAGTGCTTCCCAGATAAGGTAAAGTTAAAGGAATTAATCATCACCAAGCCCTTATTATATGAAATGTTAAAGGGACTTACCTAAGAAATTGAAGACAATCAAAAACTACAAACAGTAAAATGACAACAAACTCACAACTCTCAACAAATGAATCTAAAAAAAAGGAAAACAACAAAAACAAAAACTAAGCAAACAACTAAAACAGGAGCAGAATCACAGAAATGGAGATCACATGGAGGGCCATCAATGGGGAAGGGACATGTGGAGAATGAGGGAAAAAGTACAGGGAATAAGAAGCATAAATGGTAGGTGCAAAATAGACAGGGGGACGTTAAGAATAGTATGGGAAATGGAGAAACCAAAGAGTTTATATGTATGACCCATGAACATGAACTAAAGTGGGGGAATGATGGTGGGAGTGGGGGTACAGGATGGAGGGGAATCAAGGGGAGAAAAAGTGGAACAACTGTAATAGCATAATCAATAAAATAGATTTTTAAAAATGATTCAAGGTCTCATTGAGTATGCACAGGTAGGGGCTCACAAGCCTATACTACCCTGTTTGGTGATTGGCCCACTGATGTGACCACCGACCGGCAGTGACCACTGAATGCTGCGGATGGCTCGTAGACACACAAGAAAAACATACACAGAGACAACCAAGTCCTGTGGGGAAGTAGGAACGAAACGGCTACTCTCTCTAGTGGGGAGAGCCGGGCCACCCTCCCTAGGGGAGAGCACCCTAGGGGAGAGCACCTTGGCCACCCTTCATAGGGGAGAGAGCCCCTAGGAAAGAACGCCTTGTTCTCCTGTCCCAGCAGGCTCTTTTTGGGTTCGTTTGCATAAGAATTCAGGTAAAGCTCATTACTCATTGCCAGGAAGAAAAGATCAAACAATAGACAACAAGGAAGTCTAAGGGCCTATTTTGAGTCAGGGTCAAAGAGCTGTAAAAGACTTTAAGGAACAAACTTACTTCTTCCTTGGACCCTTCTCATTCAACTGAGAGCATTCTAAACAAAGCAGGTTTCACAGGATTTTACATATTCTTTCTTAGGCCTGATTGCCCAGGGAACCCGCCCTTTTCAGCACAGGGCTGCACCACCCTCTGTCATTGTTTCAGGCTTAGGTGGAGCAAGGGAACTAAGGCAGCCAAGAGATTAGGAGATTTTCTCCCAGATGGAATGAGGACTCAGGCTTTGTCAAAGCCAAGGGGAGAGGGTCCATCACCCCCTTTTGCTGTAGCCCCTAAAGTCCTTCCTTGGGGGCCTCCCACGTGATCGTGCCTGTCTTAGGTCGTTCCTCCCTTGGGGAATCTTACCTGTCATTGGCTAACCGACCAAGCATTGGGGACCAGGCAGCTTGAAGTAAAAGGAGCAGAAGCAGTGCTCCTGCCACGGAGATAAGCTTTTGTCTCCTTGCTGGCTTACGGTCCAAGGTCGTTCCCTCAGCCTTAGCCTTGGGGGGTTACAGCTTCTGATACCAGGCAGGGTGGTTCCCAACAGCCCACATGTTGGATGAGACATCACAGAGTCCCCTCTCAGCACTGGACTAGATGCAGCAGCTATTTAGGTTTCCCTCCTAGGTTTCCACACCCAACAGCTGGGCAGTGGGACAGCTCCACAGCTCCTTTCTTCAACCTGAATTTTGGTGACAAGCACCAAAGTCAAATTTGATAGCTCTGTTAGGACCTCCTTAACATTAAAATGTTTGCCATCTAAAACTTAGAAAAATGTCAAATTATTTCCAGTTCTGCTCACATCTGCATTCACTGTTATGTTATTTCCAAAACATTTTCTTCTGCAGTAATTGCTGGCACTGTCATCACAACAACCCCTCGAGGTGGAAGTCTGCACGCCACAGTCTCACTCATCAACATCTATAAAGAGGGAAACCTGGCAATTCAACAGGCTGGCAAGAACATGAGTGCCAAGATCATCGTGGTCTGCAAGCAGTGTCCTCTCCTCAGGAGAGGTAAGTGTGGAGGAAAGCATGAGCCTTTGTTGTAGGGGAGCTCGGGGCAGAGGAGGGGATAAGACAGCCCCTCTGAGCCACACAGGGCTCTGTCCATGCCGGGGCTGCTTAAGAGAAGTCAAGTCAGGGGTTCTGGTAGAGAAGAAAGACCACGGAGTCAAGCAGAACTGGGCTCTAATCCAAGTTCTTGTAATGTAGACAAGGACAAGGTGGTGGAAATGATGAATGAGTCCAAGAAACATTTGAAGTTGGATCAATATGGAATGGACACAGAGGAGCAGTTCAGGAGAAAATGTTCAATTGTTGCACTTAGGGTGCCAACACTATATTTAGAGGAAAATATGCATCAAGGGAAAGGCTATTCAGAGCTCAAGTTTAGAAGAGAAAGAGGCACATATAGGGCAGAGGTAAAGATTTGGGAATCATTTTCAGATATACGAGCAGTCAACCCATAGATGGGAATGAGTTTATTAACAGAAATTATGGAAAAGGGAAAGTTACTGTCAGAACCAGAGGCACACAACTTTTAACCAAGCTCTTTAATGAATAAAAGTAATATATGTTCCATGTTTTTCTTTAAGTTTAAATAAGTAGAGAAGGATATAAAATAAAATGTGAAGCCCTTTCCCTTTCAAACCTAGAGGTACTATGAAAACTTCCAGAAAGTTTCTACCTATATACACACTTGGAAAATAGGATCATACTATACATATCTATCGCCACTTTCCCCCACATGATATATGCGTTGATGTCTTTCCAAAAACAGCAAATCTAGAACCCTGTCTTTGAAATGGTAATAATGCCTGCTGTCCTACTGTGTGATGTGGCATGATTCCTCTATCCAATTTAAACTCATTCCTTTCCTCAGACTTGTTACAAAACCAAAACCAAAACAAATGAGAGAGAGAGAGAGAGAAAGAGAAAGAAATACAGAATATTCATATCAAGAAAGCTTCCCCATGAACTCAACTTGTTCAGAACAGTCAGGAAGCCAGCAGTCTCACATTGATTTTTCAGAGGAAACAGCAAAGGCTCTATAAAAGATAATACTTCTCTCCAGGATTTCCAGGAAGGGCATATAAAGCACATCTAACTACTTTAAGATCTCATAACAATACTAGCCTTGAGGTGGCAGTGCTGGCCCCGCCTGGCAAGCTTTCCTGGGCTTAGGACCTCTGTGATGACATTTTCAGCCCATAGAGGAAGGGTTATGCAAGAGAAAAGGGAAGCACATATTCTTCTGAGGATGCCCTGGGGAAGAGGAGGAAAAAGGAGGTCATGATATGCACTTCCTTTATGACTTATCTAAGAAAGAGAAGATCAAAATACAAACAATAAAATGAGAACAAACTCACAACAATCAACAAATGAACCTAAAAGAACAAAAACAAAAATGAACTAAGCAAACAACTAGAATAGGAACAGATTCACAGAAATGAAGATCACATGGAGGGCTATCAGCAGGGAGGCAGGGGAATGGGGGGGAAAGGTACAGAGAATAAGAAACATCAATGTAGGTACAAAATATACAGGGGGAAATTAAGAATACTATGGGAAATGGAGAAGCCAAAGAACTTACATGTATGACCCATGGACATTGAACTAAGATGGGGAATGATGGTGGGAGAAAGGTTACAGGATGGAGGGGAATCAAGGGGAGAAAAAAATGGAACAACTGTAATAGCATAATCAATAAAATAGATTTTTTCTGAGGCAACATGAATCTTCAGAGTCGAACCCACCTGACCACAGCATAGGCTCCAGCCTAAGCCTAACTTAGCCAAACACATTAATATAATAATAAAAAAAAATGTGTAATGGATAGAAGTACCTTTTTAATGCCTATTTTCTGCAAGGGACCACAATGATGCAAAGAAGTATATGAGCCAACCATGCCCTGAAGAAACTTACTTAGTATAGATGCTTGGATGTTGGAAAAATTTCAAGACAACAACAGCTGAGGACAATAGGTCGTTTGTCGTCAAATGCCTGGAAAACCCAGGAGCACAGTGGCACTCTGAGAGGCCATCTGAGGATGCCATGTCGGGGAGCACTTGAGGAATGAGAGCCATTCACATGAACGTAGGGCACTCTTCTTGGTAGACACTCAGTTAGGACATAAGACCTACAGCACTGCAGAGCAGGACATGCCTGGGTCTAAGCATTCCTCTAGTCTGCTAGTGTTAGCATACCTGGAACGTGTTACTCAGTTACGTTTAGATTTTTGCTGATGAGAGTATTTTTTAATTGTATTTTATTATTTATACTATTACAGTTGTCCCAGTTTTTCCCCCTTTGCCCCTCTCCTCATCTCCCCACACCCTCATGCAATCCCCGTATCATTGCCCACGTCCATGGCTCATGTATATATGTTCTTTGGCTATTACATTCCCTAGGCTGTACTTTACATCCTTATGACTATTCTGTAATAACCAATTTGTACTTAATCCCTTCACTTGTTTTGCCCATACCCCTCACCCCTCCCATGTGGCAATCAACAAAATGTTCTCTGTAACTGTGATTCTGTTTCTATTTTGCTGGTTTGTTTATTTTTTTTTTAGATTCAATTGTTGATAATATATATTTATTGCCACTTTAATGTTCATATTTTTGATCTTCGTAAAAAGATGCTTTAACATTTCATATAATAATTGCTTTGGTGGTGATGAACTCCTTGAGCTTTTCTTATCTAGGAAACTCTTTATCTGTCTTCAATTCTAAATGATAGCTCTGCTGGGTAGAGTAGTCTTGGTTGTAGGTCCTTGCTTTTCATCACTTTAAACATTTCTTGCCAATCTCTTCTAGCCTGCAAAGTTTCTTTTGAGAAATCTGCTGGCTGTCTGTGGAAGCTCCTGTATAGATAACTGACTGCTTTTCTCTTGTGGCTTTTAAGATTCTCTTTTTGCCTTTAAACTTTGGCATTTTAGTTATGATGTGTCTTGGAGTGGGCCTCTTTGAGTTCATCTTGTTTGGGACTCTCTGTACTTCCTGGACTTGTATGTCTATGTTCTTCACCAAATTAGGGAAGTTTTCTGTCATTATTTTTTCAAATAGATTTCCAATTTCTTGCTCTCTCTCTTCTCCTTCTGGAACCCCCATAATGTGAATATTGGTATGTTTGAAGCTGTCCCAGAGACTCCTTACACTATCCTGATATTTTTGGATTCTTTTTCTTCTTGCTGTTCTGATTGGGTGTTTTTTGCTTCCTTATATTCCAAATCGCTGATTTGATGCTTGGCTTCACCAATCTACTGTTGATTCCTTGTTAATTGTTCTTTATTTCAATTAGTGTATCCTCAATTTCTGACTGGATTTTTTTTAATGTTGTGGAGATTCCCACTAAGTTTCTTGAGCAGCCTTTTAACCAGTGTTTTGAACTCTGGTAGATTGCTCATCTCCATTTTGTTCAGTTCTTTTTCTAGAGTTGTGTTCTGTTCTTTCATTTGGACCATGTTTCTTTGTTTTGTCATTTTGGCAGCCTTTCTGTGTTTGTTTCTATATTCTAGATAGAGCTTCTATGTCTTCCAGGCTTGGTAGAATGGACTAATGTGACAGGTGTCCTGCAGGGTCCAGTGGCACAGCCTTGCCTATGACCCAAGCTGGGTACTCAAGGTGTACCTACCAAGTGGGCTATGTATATGCTTCTCTTGTAGTTGAGCTTTGATTTCTGTTGGCACATCCAAGGTCAGCCACCACCTGTGTTCTGTCTGAGACCACCGGTGTTCTGTCTGAGACCACCTGGCATAAGCTACAGAGTGACTTGCAGAAGTGCTGGGCTTGGAGGAGTCCAGGAAGGCCAAGTTGTTTACTAAGGCCAGCTGCTGCTGGTGCTAGGTCTACAGCCACTTAGTAAGAGGTTAGATGCCTCTTACTAAGTGGCTGTAGATGCTGAGGCTAGATGCCTCTTGTTTGAGAGAATTTAGGAAAATCTGAAGCATGAGCCAGAGAAGCGATTCATGTGGGAAAGTCACTGGAAACAGCTTGGGTGAACCCCAAAGTTGCGTAGGGTGAAACCTCAGGAAATCACCAGGGTGAGATGAACAGGTGAGCCAGGTTGGTGGAGACTCAGATATGGCGCCCACCTGCTGGCTCTGTGGGGGGAAGACTCAGAAAAGAAACAATGTCCTCTGGCAGCTTTTCTGTCTGGGAGAAAGCTGGCCCCTAGCTCTCACTCTGGTGCTAGACATTGCAGTTTCTCCGTGTATGTCTTGGGTGCCTTTCAAGCTGCTGCCCCAGCTGGAACTCAGAGGGAGTAAGTCTGAGTAAGTCTGTGTGTGGGCCCTTTAAGAGGAATTTCATGGGACTCAAAAAGTTTGTGTCTTCCATAGCCTCGATCCCCACTGACTTTTACAGGCAGAAGTTACAGGGACCTATCTTCCTGGCATTGGAACCCTGGGTTGGGGGGCCTGGTGTAGGGCTGGGATCCCTGGCTCCTGAGATCTTCCTCCTGATTTTTATCCAGGAGCATATGTGGGTGTGAGACCAGTTCATTCCATGTCTCCACCCCTCCTACCAGTCTCAATGTGGTTTCTTCTTTAATGCCATAGGCATAGGACTGCCATTCAGCTCTGTTTCTGGTGGTTCTGAATGGTTGTGGTTTTGCAGTTTCGTTGTAATTTTGATGTGGTTGTGCAAGGAGGTGAGCTATGTTTACCTATGCTGCCATCTTGACCGGAGGCTGTCTGATGAGAGTCTTAAACCAGATCTTATCCTAGATAGAATAACGTATAACTGGTATTTATGGAACAGTTTAATCTAGAGATAAGTATTGTTTTAAACAAGCACACGCAGAAAAAAGTTAATTTGTATTCTTTTTTTTTTAAGGTCAAAATTACATTATTATGGGCCAAGTGGGTGAAGATGGGCAAGCCAAAGTCATGCCAAACAGCTTTGTCATGATGTTCAAGACCAAGAATCAAAAGCTCCTCAATGCCTTGGAAAACAAGCGATGTTAACAGAGAACTGTGTCAGTCGAAGCTTCATTCTGTCATTGCCTTTGAGAGATCTATTTTTTCAGTAGAAAAACAATCTTATATTAAATATTGAGCATTCAGAAAGATTTACTCTTCACACGATGTAGGGGTGAGGCCTCCGTTTTCATTGATGGAAGTTCTGCACCTGCACCCGTGCCCGGAGAAGCGGGCATCTCAGTGTGGTCCCAGGAAACTGATGGTTCAAGAGTTGACGGTTTGGAAGCAGTTTATTTATACATCTCTGTAGAAGGGTATTTTAGAAATGAGTTTTGTGAAGATGTAAAAGAAGAGATAAGTGCAATATTTGCTCTAAGGTGTTATATTCTTTTCTTGCATTTTTAAAATCAATGCTTAATAAAATATTTTTAAATGATTATACAACAGCCATTGGATGGCTTTTATATAAAGTGGGGCCTGTAAAAAGACTATCCCCTGCTATTTACACAGAAGGCTGTCTTTGTAACAATCTATACTTTGCTAAAAGACTTAGCATTCTGAGAACTTCGGGGACTGGCTGGATCCAGTAATATAAACAGACTATAATTATTCTCTGCAGAACCAGAAAATGTTAGTGCCTAAGTGGTATCCCTCGGGGATCTAATTCAACTTCAATTTCTATTTTGTAACAGAAATTGAAGCTCAGGTATATTTAGTGACTTGGCCAAACACATACCTCTCATGAGACAGAGCAAACCCAGTGCCTTCACTGCCACTGGAAGACACCCTCACCACCCAGAGGAAAGCCCTGTTATCCTGATTTACAGAGTTCAGTCCTTGTTTTCCTAGCCTAAATCATGATTGCTCGTATTATAGGACTTGAAATTAGAAGTGAGTCTGACCCCCTCTCCTGCACATTCCTGGTTAGCTAGATGAGGCTGTGTCAGTAAGGATGCACTCCGCCTTTGAAAAACCCAGTTTCACTCAGCAGTGGGAGAACTGTGGAAGGACTCCCCATCATTTGCACAGTGCTGCTTTAAATGCCCTATGCTACAATGGGTGTGGCCACCAGCCCTCCCGGGGTCGCTGGCCAGGAGCTTCAAAAAAGGGGACACCCATCCCTTCCCAAAGAAGACGGAAAGAACATTAGGGATGAACAGAGACTTGAGTCACAAGGTCTCCCATAGTAGAAGCAAAGTTTTAGAAACAAAGGAAATACTCTTTGGAGTGAAAATCCAAGTACATGCTACTTGAAACAGATATCTAAAACATAAGGACACAGAAAAATTAAGAAGAAAAGGATGGAAAAAGATAACTATACCAGGAAAATATTAACAAAACTATTGTGGTTTTATTAATATTAGAAAAATAGACTCTGAGGCATTACTCAAGATGAAGAGGGTTACAATAACAATAACAATTCTAAAATTTGCATGCAGCTAATAACATCTTTCAAAATATATAACTAAATCTGGTATGGTATAAATGGAAAACTCACAGTAGGAAAAATTTTAACACATTTTTCACAGTAATTGGCAGGTTTAAAAGAAAAAACGATAAAGATATAGAAGATTTGAACCACACAGTTAACTAGATGAATACGTACAGAACAAACCAAAAGCACATTTCTAATCTCAGTATGGAACGATTTCAAAAACTTGCCCACTCACTGCACCACAAGACAAATCTCAACAAATTTCAAACATTCTTTCAACAACAATGCATAATTAGAAATTAATAACAAAAATTAAATAACAGTAAAAAGAGATTTAAAAACCTGATGTTGGCAATTGACAAATATGCTGTTAAATGTTTCATGATCGAAAGAAAATTATAATGGAAATAGAAAAATATTAAAAACAAAACAATAATAAAATTGCTAATTAAAAAAATTCTTAAATATGCAGAATGTAGCTTAAATAACACCTTAAAATTTATAAACTTACATGCTTACATTATTTTAAAAAGGGTGAAAAATAATTTGCGAATGATACAAATTAGGAAGTAAGACAAAGAACAACAAAATAAACTTAAAACATTTTTTTATTGTTTCCTTCTTTAAATCTTCACCCGAGGATATATTCATTGATTTTAGGGAGAAAGGAAGGAAGGGAGAGAGAAATATGGATGTGAGAAAGAAACATTCGTTGGTGGCCTCCCACACCCACCCCAACCAGGGATTGAACCTGCATCCTAGGTAGGTGCCCCGACTGAGGATCGAACCCATAAACTTCTGGTGGACGGGATGACACTCCAACCCTGTGAGCCATGCAGTCAGAGCAGATGGCTCACCACCTCAAACTTTTAAAAGATATGAGGAAATAAGCAGAAGAGCAGAAATCAAGTAAAATAGTAATCATAAATAACAGAAAATTAATAAAGCCAAGTATTGCTTCTCTAAAATGACTAATATAGTTGACAAAACTGACAAAATTAAGCAAGAAAAGTGAAAAAGAACAAGAAAACAATTTAGGACTGAAAAGGGAAACTACCTACAGGTGTTACAGAATCCGCAAAGGTACTAAGAGGATACCCCGAGCCACTTTGTGTGGGTAGGTTAGAAAGCGGAGGTGAAGTGGACAAATAGCTCAGTGGGGGAATTTATCAACTCAGACTCACGTGGAAACAGAATACTCACATAGTCCTGTAACCATTGAGGAAATGGTTACAATCTTTTCTTCAAATAAAACTCCAGGCCCAGAGAGAGTCTACCAAACATCTAAGGGCCAAACACTGCCGGTCTAACTTACACTATCCCAGAGTATAAATAAAGAAGTAACACTCCGCAATTTTTCTATCAGGCTAATATCATCTCTTTCTAAATTGTATTGTATTGATTATGCTATTACAGTTGTCCTGATTTTTCCCTTTTTTCCCTTCTCCACCCAGCACCCCCCACTCCCTCAGGCAACCTCCCAACTTTGTTCATGTCCATGGGTCGTGGATATAAGTTCTTTGGCAACTCCATTTCCTACACTGTCCTTCACATCCCCACGGCTGTTCTGTAACAACCTATTTGTACTTCTTAGCCCCCTCAAAACTTTAGCAGACAATAGGGTTTAGGAACACCAACAGTCTGATTTTATGCATGAATGTAGCTACAAAAACCCTCAACAAAATATTGTCAAACAAAATCCAGCAAACAAAATAGATCATAATCAACTTGGATTTATCCCAGAAACACGACTTATTTAGCATTAGAAAATGAATGATCATACTTCACTGCATTACTAGATTTGCAATGCCAAGTAGGGAGTGTGCAACCAAACATTCAGACTCATAGAGCACCACAGTCCCTTGGTTCCGACATCCGCAGAAAGCTCCAGCACAGGGACCAGACCTTAACAGGACCGTGCCAGACTTGCTTCTCCTGTGGGGCCTCCGCAGCAGCACGGCAGCAGTTCGCACAGCCATCGCCACTGTGTTCTCTTTGGCACCCCCAGGTGATGTCTCAGATTCACGTCTGCTGAGTGCAAACACTCCATCTTAAAGGTCGCTTCTCCTCAACACCAGTTACCCCTTGTAAGAATTCCACAGGCACAACTTCCAGACTCCTCACAGATGATGTCCTAGTTATAAGTGGTATGCACTCAGAAAAGCCAAAATCTGTGACTCCCCTACCACCTATTTAGAGTTCAATGATAATCCCACCCAGTCCAATGCAATTTACCAATCAGGGTCAATTTTACCATAAGCAAGTGTGCCTAGCAGCATACTGGATTATCATATTAGTGGGTGAGTTAAACAAAGGCCAACTCTTAAGAGCATGGGGAAAGGTTCTGTTAAGCCCTATCCACAATAAAGGAGAAAAATCACTTGCTCTTAATAATATACAAAATCATTTGATATAACTCAACATTTATTCACAACAAAGTAAACCCTGAGCAAACTATGAATAGTAAGGAACTTCCTTAAACTGACAAGAAACCTGCAGCAAATCTCATACTTAGTGGAGAAATATTGAAAGCATTTTCTTTAAGATCAGGGAAGACAATGCCTGAAATCAACATTTCTACTAAAAATTGTACAGTAAACTCTAGTCAGTGTAATAAGGCAAGAAAAAGAAGTGATATTAGACAGGAAGAAATAATACGATTATGACATCAAGATGGTATGATTATTCAAATATGAAAACTCAAAGTAACCTGCAGGTAAGTGATTAGAACTAATAGTTTCACACATTTGTGGTATATATATATCCTAGTCCAAGGACAAACCTTTGAAGCTTAATCCATTGAGCGGCCTGTCTAATGGAGAGGAACATACAGAGACACACTGAGAGAGGAACTCCTAGATCGCTAGTAGCAGGATGGAGAAAAGTGGAGCTTACCTGGCGTTTATCTGATTGGCTGAAACAGTTCTTTTTTTAAACATTCATTTACCTCTGATATAAACCTGCTGTTCTGCCTCTTTTATTACTGTAATTTAATTTAATCAGAAATCATGTTTCTTAAAGATGGTTATTTACAAAGCATGTAATTAGCACATAAAATTTTTCCTCACTAATTTTGAGTTGCATATCTTTTCTTTAAAATTTTATTGTTGTTCAGTTACAGACATCTGCCTTTTCTCCCCACCCTTCCCCAATTCCCTCCAAACCCACCTCCCTCCCTTGCTTCCACCCTACCGCTTGTTTTGTCCAGGTGTCCTTTATAGTAGTTCCTGAAAACCCTTCTCCCCACTGTCCCTCCCCACTCCCCTCTGGCTATTGTCAGATTGTTCTTAATTTCAATGACTCTGGTAATATTTTGTTTGCTTTTTTTCTTTTGTTCGTTATGTTCCAGTTAAAGGTGAGATCATATGGTATTTGTCCCTCACCCCCTGGCTTATTTCACTTGCATATCTTAAATATTTATCTCAAACTGGGAGTAGGGGAAGAAAGAAAACACATGTGAAATGATCAAATGAAGGGAAACCCTGTAATTGGCAATTCTTCTGAGTACCGTATTTTGCCATGTATAGTGCACATTCTTTTGAGGAAAAATAAGGATACACATTATACATGGGTAGTACCTGAAATACCTTGTGTAATTATTTGTTACATAAAACTTCTTGTAACATATGTTCAAAAATAAATGCTAAAATTCTCTCATAACACGAAAATAAGTACCTAAATATAAGTAAATAAGTAATTGAGTTAAAACAATGAATGGAAGATTTTTTCCTGAAAGTTTGGGCCAAAAGCATGGGTACACATTATACACAGCAAAATATGGTACATCTTCAAAAAACAGCATGTGTAATGGGGCAGTGATGCCAGAAAGCTGACCAATTAGCTTACAATTGGGAAATTCACAGCAGCCGTTATCCCTGGTATCATTAATACTTTCTTGGTGTAATTCTTGGTGTAATCACTAGACCCAACTGATTTACTTCCAGTGCCCATAACCTCAGCCTTCTTGATAGTATAAATGTATTTTCTGAGAAAAACAAAAATTTCAATTTCAATACAATTCCAATTAAAATCCCAGCAAGGTTTTCTTTCTTTTTCTTTCTTTCTCTCTTTTTTTTTTTTTTTGAGAGATCAATAGGAAGATTCAAAAATGCATATGAAAAGGAAGCTAGAATAGCCAAAATAATTTTGAAAAATAATACAAAATTCTTACTTGGATGTACTTCACCTACAATGTCATGCTAGTGATGGGTAACCAACTTTCATGTTCCAGCACTTTTCTTTTGGAGTGTTAATGAATTTTTTATTTTATTTTTATTTAGAGAGAGGGGAAGGGAGGGGTAAAGAGAGGGAGGGAAACATCGATGTGCGAGAGAAGCATCATCGGTTTGCCTCTCACGCACTTCCACCTGAGGACCTGACCCACAACACAGGCATGGGCCCTGCCTGGGAATCAAACCAGTGACCTTTTGATTCACAGGCTGTTTCTCAATCTACTGAGCCACACCAGCCAGGCTGGGCTAATAATAGAATTTTAAGATTCCAGTTATTTTCTTATTTTAGTATGCTGTTGCAGTGTGTATGTTTGTTGAAGTGTACTTTCTATACATTAAAATTCACCCTTTTTAAGTGTACAGTTTGATGAGTTATGCAACCAATCTTCTCCCACCAGATCCTGGTAACCAATGATCTGATTTCTGTTTCTATAGTTTTATCTTTTCTAGCATGTCATATAAATGAAATCATATAGTATGTAGCCTTTTGTGACAAGCTTCCCCACTTAGCACAATGCCTTTAACCTTTATCTACTATGGCATACATCAATAGTTTTTCCTGTGTCAACTTGGCGAGGCTGAATTATGTCTCCCAGAATTCTCTTCTTTGTAGAGAAACGTCTGGGAGACGTTTCCAGCAGGCTGGACAGCAAGAGCGGTTTGGGTGCAGTTTGGAGGGCATAAGGGGAGCGGCAGCCATCTTGTTTTTTTGCAGGGGCACTCCTGCAGATGACACATGTAACCTACCTGTTGGCTCAGTCTGCTGCCGGGCAGACTGGCCCGCAGTGTTCCATTTTGCCTTGGATCCTCCTTCAGCTTCTCTAATTCCTGGGCCACGTGTGTGTTTTGCAACCTGGCAAAGGGCAACTTTTCCTACCAGATACCCACGTCCTCAAGGTTAGAGACAGTGAGAAGTGACACTGGGCTCAGTGTGTCCTCACGGGCTCCAGTTTGTCCTTGTTTCTTCCACTTTAAATGGGCCTTCCTGCCCCAACTGCCTGCCCCGTGAACTCAAAGTTCCAGCACTCGATGTGGAAACAGCCTCACAGAGAGCGCTTCACCAGTTCCAACTGTGTAATGTTAAATCCCTGCAGACAAATCACTACACATCACACATGGTGCGGGCAAATATCCTAGACGTTCCGTTTCTCTGCTTGACTCTGACTGACTTGGTTCCCTTGTATTGCTGAGATTTCCACTGGATAGATGTACATTTGTTCATTCACTAGTCGAAGGACATTTCATTTTTAGTTTGGGATGACATTCACATACAAGTCCTGTGAGAACAAATTATGTCAAAATACAGTATTTATAAAAATAATAATAGCTAAAGATGTTAAATATGGATTTTTCTGATCAACCAAACAGCTGATCAGAGATGGAAGGCACCCAGGGATGCACTGGAAGTTCAAATTGGGCAAAGATTGGACATCGTTTTAAATGGGTGCTCTTGAACACCACTGACAACACGGTTCTGACAGTATTTCATGCCAGTGGGTGGTTACAGTTCTCAGCAGATGCTTCTCAGCTAGGAATTTCTGCGGACCACGTTGGAGGAAGCCATGTTATACAGCCTCATGATGGTACTGCTGGTAGCGTGAATGACCAGGACACAAATTGTTCAAAAGAAAGTTTCAGAAAACAAGGCATTTATTTTCCAATTGCAAATGTAGCAAGGATAATGAAAAATGCCACTTCAAAAACAAAAAAGATTGCGAAAGATGCATGTGAATTCATCCACTTTATAACACCTGAAGGAAGTGAAAGATGCCACCAAGGGAAATGGAAGGTGGTCAATGGTCTACCTTAGGCGTTGATAGTCACGGAGAACCTTACCGTGATACCGTCAGAAATGCAGAGGCTGTGAAAGGAGAAAAAGGAATGAGTAGGATCACAGCGTAGATTCACTAATGAAGAGCTAACAGAGGAGGCATTTACTAACCCGTCACCAGCAGATGGTCAGCAACGTTTATGTTTACACAACATCAGAGCGGATTTCGGGTGTTCAACCAATTCAGTGTCCAGGATCTGAAGAAATGATGGAGCACAGTAGAAGGAAATGACCGATGAACGGGTGTCTCCTTGTACACTACACAGCTTCAATGCAGCTTCTGATGCTTGACTGAGGTGTTGATTCTGACTTGCGAATCTTTTTCATGAATGATTTTAAAGAAAAATTTGGTTTTAAAGTTATTAAATTTTTTTTACAACAGCGTGCTGCTCTGCATGACCCCTGTATGCACGCGTATTGCAGTTCATTACTGTCAGCGATCTGTACAGTTTCTTACCTTCATGTTGAAGCACACTACTTTTATAATTCAAGTAAGCAGCTGTTTTAAATTCATGTTTGTCCTTTTAATAAAACATAGGGGTAAAGTTAGAAAAAGTTACATGCAATTGCCACTGGAGGTAGGAAGGGGAACAAAGTGGTCTGAAGTTGATCTTTCAGCATTTTAGGTCCTTCTTACCACAATTAAAAAGCAAAGCAAAACAAAACCAAACCCTGAGTTGCATACTTAAAAAGAGTGAAGTTGTTGACATGAATTATATCTCAGAAAAAGTATACTGTAATATAGTCAACAGACTCTGTTGGTTTACATCTAATGTCAAGTTTTATTCACCCTTCTTACAATATGCCGTCATTCAATGCATATCTCATAAGTAATCCATGCACATAGTAGGCACTCCATAAATATTTTTATTTAATAATTAGCTATGTTTTAGAATGACTAAAAACCCTGATGTAAAAGCCCTATTGGGAAGTGCATAATCCCACTGTAGACAAAAATATATAACTTTACAATAAACATTTTTATAAGAATTTGCCCCAGAGAGGGAACACTTACAATCTGGAAATGAAAAAGCAAAAAGTAAAAAGTAAGGTGAAACACAATGCTAACATCTCCAGACAATGACCCTGGATCGGTGGTGCTTACAGACCAAGGGCTACCTGAACCCCATGGCCGTGAGACCATCTGACATTCAGTTAAGAAGGTAATTATATATATAGTAACCAATTAATTGGAAATGTTGCAAGAATATATAAGTAATAGCCAATGAAAAAATTTTAACTACATTCTTTGCATGAACATAGGAAAAAAATTCAATATATTTTATTCTCCAATTAAAAAAAAATCAATACTTCTCAGCTTAAGTAGCAAGAATGATCCACAAATAAAATGAAGTCACTTTTATAGAAGCTGTATTAAATTCTGAGGAAAATGCTTTAGGAGAAGAGCTCAAGAACCTTAGTCCAAATATAAAACAAATCCTTGCATTAAAGGGTCTTCCAATGTTTACAAAAATAAAATAGGCTGTGACCACTCATGATAAAGAAATATCTTCTAAATCCTTATTTTGAGTTAGCTTAATAACTATGAACATTTACTCAACTTAAAAATTACAGCACTATAATGATAAAGAAAAAAATTAAAACCACCAAATACCTAACCTTAGAGAAAGAAGTACATGAACAATACTTTATAGCTACAAATAAAAAGTCTACTGACTATATTTTTCAAAAATGATATAATTCTATAAAAATCAATACATGGACTGTATCAATACATGGAAATGTATATGTAAATACAATTAAAGTGAAAAAAGCAAAATTAAAAATGTAGTGATTACAACCACGTAAAAGTAAATAACAAATAACAATAATGAAACTGAAGTGAATTTAAATTTATAGATAGGTAGATAGGTTTTATAGATAGATAGGTTTTATGAAACATAAATAGGTTCAAATATTCATTAAGTTTGTTTCTTTGTTACTTAGGATTATAATAAAATAAAAAAATAGACTAGTTTTACATGAAACTATACCCTTAAATGATATACATGAAGTCCTAAAACAGATTTTAAAAACCATGACTTCAATATTGCAAGTTATCCTGCGGACAGAGCCAGCCCACAGTCACCGGTCCCCACGGACAGAACATCTACAGAACCCCCGGCAAGTGCGCAGCAACTGCCCGATTCAAACACACAGAGAACATGGGAGAGCGCTGTGCAGGTTAGCGAACCAGGCGGCACGCTGACAAAATCCATCTACTAATCTGGCCTGCTTCTGCAAAAAGCCACTAACATAGGGTTTTAAAAAACTAATTCTACACATATTTTACACAACAGATTTATGCTATAAATATTTTAAAGAATGGCTTTTACATAATTCTTTATTTCAAGACATAGCGTATTGACTCAGTGCAAGTTATACAAACACAGTCTTTCAGATTTACCATTATTACTGAAAATTATCCTCTATATAATCTAGAGAATGGTTAGTTTCTTGGATAAAACATAGCATATTTAGAAGTCCGAAAGCCAAGCAAATCCCGTATTTCGTTTCGGAACTTGGACAGATCTTGGCGCAGCTCATTCAGGTTCTCCACAGTCGCCTGGTCCGTGCTCTGCATCTTCTGTCTCATGGAGGTCAGGTAGCGGTGCACCAGGCAGCACATCACCTTTTGGTAGTTTTCATCCCTCTTCTGCTTCAAATTTCTCCATTCCTTCAAAACAAACAATAATATGACACTAACAATGGGCATAAACAATATTTAAATGAGGTGGATTAAAAAAAACATTCACAGATACAAACACGTATCTTCCAATGCTTCATTTATTACACTATACTTTTGCCACTGTGTTAGAACGTTTAACACTTTTTTGAATCAAACATAGTCTGCATATTTGTCTTATTCATTCACCTTTATGCTTATTTTGATTCAAAAGAAGTTGTACGAATCCTCAGTTTATAGGAAGAATTAGCAGACCATGAACCACAGGTCACACTGACCTATTACATGGTTTTTATGGCCTATGGGCTCAGAATGGTTTTTACAGATGAACACTCATTATCAGTTTGATGATAGTGAACAGTAATTTTGAACCCCAATTGAACAAAATGTTATCCACCCCTCAAAATGGAATTCATTCTTTTCATTAATTTCATCAATGAAAATTTAGTGGAAATTTATTTTCTTTCTTGTTATATTACTACTCATATAAATCTTTGATTTTGTTTCAGCCTGTAAAGTCTAAATCATTTACTTTATGGCCCTTTACAGAAAAAAAATTGCCAACTTCTGGTTTATAGCAACATGTATTGAATTATTCATGTATTCAATAACTTTCAAGAGGAACTATAAAAATATGAGCTGACTATGGTAGTCAATCTTTATGGTCACAGAATAGGGATTCTGAATATTTTCAGTGTTTTAAAACTGAGACAAGATTTTATGAAAAATATTGCAGCTCTATTTCTCATTCTAAATAAATATTTATTGACCTCTTATTTTATGTTATACTTCTGCCATGCATTATGGATACAGAAGTTTAAAAAAAATCTGTCCCAGGCCTTAAGAAGCCTGCTTATTTATGCCTTAGGAAACTTCAAAATTGGGAATTGTTAAAACTTCTATGTTGCAGTTCTAATCTCTTACCTTTAAACTGTTCTGCCGTTTAACCTTGCCTTTCGATGTGTGAGAACAAATCCACTTACTGAGGCTGCTAATCATGTAGCAGATAGTCTTTGGGGAAGGAATGATGTTGAAAGGCGGGGGTAAGGTACACTTGTCATCGAAGTAGCTAAGCCACAGCTTTGCTCGAGCAAACTTCCATTCCTTGTCTTCGTGATTCTGTAAAAGGCAAGTGAGAAGCCGCAGGGGAAATGAACAAGGGAGCACACGTACACACACGGGAGGGGGGGGAATCCCAGGAACCAGAATTATCTTCTGGTGGGCGGGCCCCTTAGAGTACAGGCTTCCCCTGCTGGGTGAGTGTTCTACGGACCCATCTGTAGCAGTGTCCTAACTGACGTTGTTGTGAGAGGCTGCGTTCAGCTTCAGTGAATTTTTTTGAAGATTCCTTCAACGTACGTAGTTGCCCATTTCCTGATGGCGGATTTACAACTGCACCCGCCCGCACCTCACTGAGTGTTCAGCAGTGTTTGACCCAAACGGCATGCCCCCATGTCCCATGCTCCCTATTCACCTGATCTTGCCCTGAGCAACTTTTTTTTGTTTCCCTAGATGAAAAAAAGTCTTCAAAGGGAAATGTTTTGCTGATGTGGAAGAGGTGGAACAAGAAATGGCAGAAGCACTAAGAGGCATCAAAATCTATGAGTTCAAAAACTGTTTTGAGCAGTGGAGAAACTGTCTCAATAGGTGTATTGCATCAAATGGAGAGTATTTTGAAGGTGACTGAAGTTTAAACATGTAAGAATAAGTACACAATTTTTTATAAGTAAATTCCAGGATTTTGGGGGTTCCCCCTCACACATGGGGGATAGGAGAGAAAAAGAGAGATCATTTTAAACTGTCCAAATGTTTATACATCTTGTAGGTAAAAATCTGTTTTAAGATTTGATGTTAATATATATTACTTGCATTAAAAAATATAAATTTAAAATTATACTAATTCTTTTTTTTAATTTTATTTTAATCATTGTTCATAATTATACTAATTCTTAACTGAATTATTTGGTTTCCTTATCTACTACTGCATGCACGTGGTAGGGTCCGAAGAGAATACAAAGTTTAGGAGAGCGGACACTCACTGCAATCAGCTGGAAGCTCTTGTGAAGCATGGCCACCAGCAGCTTGGTGAGCACGATCACGACCACCACGTTGTATGTCCCCACAATGACAGCGCCGACAAAGGACTGCAGTTCCTCCCCGTAGTTAAATCTTGTGACAAAGATTGCCACATGTGCTAAGGAGAAAATATACCAGAACAAAGCAAAGCAAGTGCCAATGAACCTGTAAAGATGATTACATTTTTGTTTAAAAGAAAATTAGAGAAATTAATTAGCAAAATTGAATTCATTTATATCAACATTACAAAGAGAAAACATTGACAATCCAAGAATAATACTTTATAAAATAAATGAGGTGAACTCAACAGTACAGATACGTCTTACTTTAAACAAAGAAGTAGACTCAAAAGGAAATGATTCCTGTTTGATTTCTTACTGACTTTCTGTCCATTCTTAACATAGTAGCGTCTATGGTCCTGTTAATGCCTAATTGGATTTTGTTGCTCCTCTGAACAAAATTTCCAGTGGCTATCTCAACAGCCCCAAGTCCCTACAAAGCCCACCAAGGTGCTGCAGGGTCCCCTTTACCTTTCCACTTCACCTCCTACAACTCTCCCTCGGATCTGCTACACTACACCCGCGCGGGCCTCCCGGCTTTTCCTCGAACATGCGGACACACTCCTGTCTCAGGGCATTTGCCTTCGCCATTCCCTCCATCTGCCAGCGCTCTTCCCCCAGATACCTCCTCCGCGGCTTCATCCCTCACCGACTGTACATCTGTGCTTGACTGTCATGTCCTGCGGGGCCTTCCCTAGCCTCCTGTCTCAAACTGCACCCTCTCACCTGCACATCCCCCTACCCCAACCCCCAGCCCAGGCTTGGTCGCTTTAGCCCTTATCACTGTGGAGCACACTGTGTGTTTGGTTTCTCTTATTTTATTTCTTTTTACTGTCTGTGTCATCTCAGTAGAATATAAGCTCCATGAGGTTGTTTTGTTCCCTGATACTTCATTAACTCAGCACTTAGAACAGTGTTTGGTATATAGAAGGTGTTAGGTGAATATTTATTATTCATTTACTCTTATTCCTTAAATAAGATGACATGAAAGTGACTGAAGAGTAGTTGGTACATAATAGGAACACAACAAATATACATTTCAACACTCCTTCTCTATTATTTTATTTAAGAATCAGGGGCAGTATTTTGTCTGCCTCACAATTGGTTGTTCAATTCCTTACTGAACATAATTATGGTATATATGTACTGTAACAGTAAATTAGAGGGGGAAAGTGTTCATGAAGCTTTAATAATTCTCCATTCTAATAACCTCCCAACAAGTGGTAAGAACACGAGAGACTGTTCTGGTTGTGACAATGATGAGAAGCAGACTTGTTGAGCATCTTGCATCACATACAACCGACAAAGAACTATCTGGCCCCACAGGCCAGCCGTGCACCAAATGCCCTGTTCTGGTTGTGACAATGATGAGAAGCAGACTTGTTGAGCATCTTGCATCACATACAACCGACAAAGAACTGTCCGGCCCCACAGGCCAGCTGTGCACCAAATGCCAGGGGCCCCGCCGTTCAGCAGACGGCAGCAGGGGAGACCGTGGACTAACTTGGGCCTACCAAGTATTTCATATGCCACATGTAAAGACAACTGGCAAATGACTCACAAAAATAAGTATTTCTTATTAAAAGGAATTTCTTAAAGAAAACTTGAAGTTCTATTTCTGTAGGTACTAATTCATACATAGCACAATAGAACAGTGATTTTCAACCGCTGTGCCCCAAGAATTTTTCAAACATGCAAATGCCTGACTCTTTAGTCAGGTTTGCTGGCCCCTTCTCCCTTCGACTGTCAAATAAAATAATGACCACAGACAAACAACAACAGCTGCCTGGTGTGAATGAATCAAAATTATACCTACTATATTTTGTCACACTACAAAAAATGTAGTAGGTTTTTAGGTGCGCCACAGAATTTTAGAAATTAGTTTGTGTGTGCCGTGAGGTGAAGAGGGTTGAAAATCGCTGTCACAGGGAGAAATATATTTACTAAAAGTTTTAAAAGACACTCACGAATGGAAGGTATCATTGCTTTGCTGTTCACAGAAGATGCCCACACAGTCTTTCTGTTCTTTTGAAGTATAGCCTTTATCATACAGCTGTGTCAACCCAATTGTGAAAGAAAACAGAACAAGCAGGAACATCCCAAGGAACTTTCCAAAATCCTGAAGCATCTGTCCCATTGAAATCTGTGGAATATATTACATAGGTGTTCATTAAAATTATTGGGAAAATAAAATGTTAAATATTAAATGGCCAGGAAATAAGAGGAAGACACACATAGGAGCCACAAACTATTGCTTTTTCCTGTCTGTCTGAGATAGTTTAGCACTGTGAAAACATCAAAAGTCCTGCTGTCTAACAAAAGCTATTCTATTCTTGCCGAGTCAGCAGAGGACTTTGTTGCTATGACGGTAAAGGTAGAGACATGGACATTTAGGAAAAAAGCCTAATTTGCAAGGACTAAAATCTAAAGGGAAATAAATGCTTATATTTATACCTTCTTAAAGTTTACAAATATATAATCAGTATGAGAAACTATTTCATTTAATTTTTGCAACCAGTTCCCCAAGGATGGCATTTCCTCCTCCAGGACTGCCCTTAATCTCTTTTGCTAAGGTAACTGATTTTCTTCCATTGTGAGTCCATTTTAAGAAAATATCATGTGTGCAAGCCAAATGAGAGGGTGTAGTATTAATAAGAGTGTCTTTTGTAATGTAGATGTGTGTAGTGCATCTGGAAGCTTCATCCAACCCTAATTTCATTCTTCTTCAATACTTCTTC